>MU863738.1:0-30989 GCA_033575675.1 Parathielavia hyrcaniae | reverse complement strand
TTGTCTTTGAACAGGGTCTCCTGCTGGTAATCGAAGTCATCGGCTGGCCTTGTGACTGCTCGGCTCACTCCGCATATACTTGTTACCACTCTACGGAAGTACGTCTGGAAGCTCTTAGAGTAAGCTCAGGCAACCTGGGTCTTTGGGCACATTTCACTGATTCCACGTTGCAGATGGCTGAGTTGTGGCCGGGGTCGCAGGTCAAGGATCGCTGAGAATCCGTTGCTGGATTGCTGGACAAGGGACCGAAGGGCGGCTGGTCAAAGCCGTACCGAGCGGCACAACAAACAATGAACGCAGGGCAATCGACGCTCCCTCTTACTTCCGTCTCGATTGCCCACTGCAACATGAATTTCGGCCACCGATCCCAGGAAAGAGTCTCAATATGAAATTGATAAACAAAAATTCATGACAAGAGTGGGATTCGAACCCACGCCCTTTCGGACTGCGATGTCAAGTTCGGAACCTGAACACAGCGCCTTAGACCGCTCGGCCATCTTGCCGTTTTCGATATATTCGAAGTGTGGTAAGCGACTTCTTGACTGCAACTACGTGGATTGGCGCATTGGTGCACCAGATTCGAGTCTTGAGGAACTCTGTGAGAGGGTGTCCTGAAGAGCGAGCCGGATGTGGCATTGAGGTAACTTAATCATAACGTCGTTTCTAGGGCGATGGCAGCCCGGGCCATGCAACTCGACCTAGATCATAAATGTCACGGTGTGATTGTAGAACTAAGTCCCTTGAACGAAATGGAGTAACTATAACTAAGGTAGAAGCAGAGTTCTGATCCTTGTATGAAAACTATTTCATAGTGGTAAAGCAAGACTTCGACGATGATCAAGACAGGCCCAAGGGCACCCGACTCATTTGGCGTCGACCTCTCAGGGGAAAGGGGAAAAGAGGCAAAAGTACAAGAACCAGCTGCTGAAGTAGGTGCCTGAGTGCCCATCGTAACAACAAGTTTAAACAACCAATAACTTACAAGACTACCTTAGCAAGTGCTTAGACCAGCTAAACACGATGCCCAGTTCGTGTTCCTTCACCAAACGCCATACGCCGACAAACGCCTAATACCTACCTAACCTCATGTCCCACCTCATCACGTCTCGACCAGCGCGACGCCCACCTCTACTTCCTCCCGCTCTCGAGCCCATCATATCCAAAATGCCCCTACCATCTGTTCCTCAGTTCCGCCTCAACCAGCGAGACGGCTCAAAGCCTCCATGTCCAATCCTTGGTAAGGTACCTATGTAGCCACAAATGGAAGATGTCGAAAAAAACAAACCAAATTCGCTTCAACTTCTGAAGCCCTCATCCTCCCAAAATTCAATGATCGAAGCGGTCGTGTGTTTGCAGAACCCCGTCAAGCACCTTTGCCGTCACGCCTGGTTGGACCGCGACCGTCGGGAGGGGTCTTCGTGGTGGACGGCATGAACCGCGAAGCTGATGTCTGGGTGGAGAGAGTGGTCTGCGATGAGGCAGCCGGCCGAGTTTGCGATATGGCAGGCCCAGCAGGGAGCTTCGCTTGCGGTGACGTATGCTGACGACGTTGTGAAGGCGGCGTGTCAATTACATGCCGACTGTTTGATTGTCTGAAGGTGTTGCCGCCGCCGCCGCCCAAGCGGAGGTCCGACATGCCCTTGGCGAGGCTGGAGAAGCCATCGACCTGTTTGCCAGGGGCTGGGGCCGATCGGTCACCTCCGCGTGAGTGCGTGCTCCCCCCACCGGCTCCACCACCGGACTCCCCGGGCTGTCCGGCCCGGCTCTGCTCCCCTGTGGTGCTGTTGCCCTGGCTGGCATTGTACTTCTCCATTGAGGTGCTCTTTCCCTTGCTGGCAGCCAAATCCTCCATGGTGGTGCTCTTGGGCTTCCTGGCAGCCAACTCCTCCATGGTGGTGGTGTACGATAAGCTGCCAGGCTGCATCGCTTCCCGCTCGCTCTTGTCCACCTTGTCGGCATCAACTTTGATGAACTGGATACCAAGCCTCTGTGCAACCAACACGCAGTATGGGTTCTTTGAGGTGCTTGAAAAGCAAAGCGGGGTCTGCCGGATCCCACTACTACCTGCCTTCTTCCCATAAACGATGATGCGAGGCTGCTCGTAGATTCCCGAGTTGAATCCGCCCATCTGCCGTTCGCAAATAAACTCGACACTGTCTTCGGCATGGAGAGCGGGATTGAGGGCCGCTTTGCTGTCGGGGTTCGAGTGTGCGGCGTCATACCAGATTGGGGCCACAGTCCTTCCGTGTGTGGCCATGAAATCTCTCCAGGGACCCCTGGGAATAGTGCTCTGGATGATGGCGTAGTATCCTGGGCCTGCGAAACAGAGGGTCGCAACCAGACGACTTCCGCCGGCAGTCGCAAAAGTCTTTGGAAATTTGTAATCAAGCGTGTTCCAAAGCTGTGCTCCGTATCGGTATAGGTCCTCCCAAGTCGGTCAATCGCTCACCATCCATTTTCTGACCCATGTCGCCTTCTGCAGCTCTGTCGGTGGCCCGAGTTGATAGAGATTGCCGCCAAGATCAACCCATTCAGGTTCGGGATTCAACGCTGCGGAGGACTGATTTTGGCCTGTCATGTTGCTCAAGAAAGGCAGCAGTAGATACGAGAAGGAGGACCAGCCCGAAGAGAAAGAAGTGAAGAAGCGTTGAGTGTGAGGACTCGTCCAGCAAGTCCGCAGTGCAATCGAATCGATGATTCTCGACCGGCGAGAAGAAAACGGGGTGGTTAGGTAGACGAGAGTAGAGTGGCAGCTTGAAGGGTCTGAGTCCATTTGTCAAGAGTGGTTCTCGTTTCTAGCCTTATATCTATTTGCCTGTCTGTGGCGTCTTTGTGCTTCTCCCAAGGTACCTTAGTCGTACGCTCCCACCTGGCGGATGTTCCGTCCACAATGGCCGTTGGCAGCGGCCCCTGACACAATTCCGCCAATAGAGCTTTGTCAAGGCTGTATGCCTAGTTACTCGGCCTCTTCTCTTTTGGGCCGCACTCTGTCAAGGGCCTCAAGCAGGTGGGCATTCGGCAACCAAGAAATCACTGTGGTCTAACAGCACACTCGGCCGTCCGTACGAAGGGGCGACCGGTGTTGGACAGTGGCGGAGGCCAGGACGGGCTGTTACGCTGCGCCATTACGGCCCGGGCTTTGTCCTGATGCCGTGAGGGCACGCCTTACCCAGCCGAGGCATTCATTGAAACATACTCAACGGATACATCAGAATGATGCGGTACGTGCCGGGCAGCAGTGAGAGTCGCTTTCTTCGACACCACGGGGTTCGATACATAAGGTACTTACCCAGGTAGTGACCGTCAAGACAACAAGGGGCCTTACTAGGTGCCTCGCTGGATTCCAAGTTATTACAGTTCATGCCCGACTGAAAACATGTGCCACTTACAGCAAGCACTGGGGGAGGGTCGGGAGGCGGCGACCAGAATAGGTACGTACCTGCCTACCTCACCAGGCTTACCTTGGGTTGGGTTTAAAACCTGCCAGGGTACCTACCTACTCAGGCAGGCTACATGTAGGGTGTGTCGGATGTGAATGTCCCTGCGCGGCTGTGCCCCGGCCTGGTCATGGTCCGGCCCATACGGGCACAGGCCGGGCCATCTCGTGATTCTCGTCTCGTCTCATTGTCAAACACGCCACGCAAAAGCGTTCCTGATGTACCGTGGTCCTGTGATGCGTACTGTGGTCTGCAGCATGGGTGTATGATGTACAATATCTCGAACAGTGCATTGCTGATGAAGCCAGAGACTTCGATCGGCTATACTGAGCATAGCTGATCATGCCAATACGTGTCTTGCCTTCCCATTGGATGATTAGCCCCACAGGCCGGCGGCAGTGTGTGTTGGCGGCAGTGTTGGAAGGCCTGGAACACAAGATGGCCTGCGGGTAGCCCGCAACGGGCTAGGCTCGGGAAGTACCGAGCGGTTGATGAACTTCCGTCTCATCTCAACCAACCTGTAACTCGTTTCTCAATACGAAACAACGAATAGCCAAGGTACCTACCTAGAGGTAGGTAGTAGTCAACAGTACTGTGTAAGACTGTAAGTATGGGGCCTTGCAACTTCTATTTCCTCAGCTGTTGGCCGGTTGGCCCATTTTTGTGCCGCAGTTCAGCCAGCCGGGCATGGTTCAGGAAGGAACCCCTCGGTGTAAATCGGGTTTAAAACTGGGCCAACTTGGGCCAAACCTCCCCTCTTCTCTTCTTTTTCCAGGTCGTTCATCACAGTCTTAGACTCTCAGTCACACCTTGGTTGAGCCTACGGGCAATCAGTTGGGCCTTGGGCCATCATTGGCCTTGGGGCCATTCAATCAAAGCAATCAGTTCCCATCATCATGGAAAGTTCCATTGTTTCTGGGCAAGAGCGGCAGGCGGGCCAAGGCTCCCCATACCCCCGCTGACTGGTGTTGAACTGTACTTGTACATACCCTCGAGATACCTCACCGGGAACATGGAACCTAAGGTACGATGTAAGGTACCGTAAGATTTCACTGGATTTGATTCCCGCACAGACACTTTTTGCATGAGGAGACAAGGGGTACAAACAGGTGGGAGCCCTGCAGCTCTTGATATCCCGAGCAAAAACTTATCTGTGCGGGATTCGAATCCAGTCAGATCTTACTTCGTACGGTACCTACAAAGTATTGCATAGGAATAGAGTGCCCTGTCTAGTGCACTTTTGCATAGTCCCTTGCCGAAAACAAGAGCCTTGCAGCCTACGGATACCTACCACAGTAAGGAACCTAGGTAACGTTATAGCCCCCCACTTGTTTGTTCGCTAGCGCCTTACTTGACGATCAAACCTTTTGCATTCAAAGCCACAACGTCCAACCTCATCGCCACGAAAGCTATAATAACTGATAAGTTATTGTAACCTTATCCCGAAGCTCAATTGTTTTTGCGTTGAAAGTGAGTAGATGGCTATTGAAGGGGGAGATTTAAATTTGTGAGGTTGACCCCTGTCTGTACGAAGTAGTCTCGCGCTAACGAACAATCAAGGGTTGAACTGTATTCTATGGTACCTTACCTTAGGTGCTCAACGTTCCCCACCTCAATCGTTGAATCGCGCAAACATTAACTCTTGATCAAACGACGGTTGCAACGCAACGATCACGAATATCCCGCCCGTCGCTCAACGCGTCACGACTTTACCAACGTCGATCAGGGCGACCGTGAAAACCCCGTCAACTCAGGGCACTTTGCCCGGCTCACGCTCTTGCGGTACGGATGCTTTACCGGACGGTCGACAAACCAACTTCTGCGTCAACCAACAAATGGGTTCGGTCTAGATCTTCAACGAAGAAAAAGAATCTGAAATCGCCGGATGGCAATGCTACCAGCAATGGCTCGCCAACCCGATGCCGCGCTCGCGACGCCGATGCTATCACCGCCCCTTCTACGCCTTCCCCCGGATGTTCGGAACCGGATCTATCGCTGGCTTGGGCTGCCGTTCTTGGACGGCCGTCGCTATAGATTTCACCTCCACGCCGGGAGGCAGAAACTGCGCCACGGCTCGCGTGTCGAGCAGCTTTGGCCCTTGCACTTTTCCGTGCCGGACCCGGCTTGGTTCCATGGTCTGCTGCTTTCCTGTCGTGCCATCTACGCCGAGGCCGCCGCTCTATTATACTCGCCCAATCAGTTCATTCTCTATTATTTCGATCCACGCTCGGACCCGGATCATCTTGAATCGCCGCTCCCTCCTCTACATACACTGCACAATCTGACAACAACCTCACTTCTGTCCCTCTCGAACCTCAAAGTTGTGCTCAACCAGGCCGCTTGCCACCAGCTGGTACACGCAGACACGGAAGAGCCTTGCTGCCTCCACGGTCACCCGGAGGCTATGCACGGTGCTAGAGCGTGGTGCAAGGAACAGCACGACGGCTTTCATCAGCTTCCGCTCCTCTCCCCGACCTCTGAGTGCAGCCATGGCGGCAACTCGGAGTCAGCTCAAGCCATGCTTGGCGAGTGGCATTCGGCCGCCGCTCGTCTGTTCTCCCACGTTGCACCTGGTCGCCTCGCCCTCTCTGTGGTATGCGATATCGACCCCGGAAACCCTCGAGCGATAGAGGTGGCAACCTCCGTGGTCGAGCCCATCCGTCTCCTCCCGCGGGGTCATCTGAAGGAATGTCATATCCGGCTAGCCAAAACAGCGGACCATCAACTCCAGCAGCTGGCCCAGGATACCGTCTCACACGCCTGTGGGATTCCCACACCATCTTTCACGCCACCATCGAAGGCGACAACCACCCTGGCCACTCTCCCACGCGAGCTCCGCATCATTGTTCTCAAGTACACCGATCTTGTCACCCCAAGCAGGGAAGTGACATGGAGCAGGCACGACCGAGCATACCTGGTAAAGGTCTATGAGATCGACCAGTTTTTCCGTTGCTGGGTGGAAGGTCACGGCTGCTTTTGCCGACGCCAGCACTCCGCCTTCTCGCTGGGATGCACATGCTGGGCTCCGCCCGGCCCTGCGCTGTTTCTCATTTGCCGCGCCCTGTACGAAGATGCCCAGTTCGTCTTCTTCTCGTGCAACCGGTTCATCGTCCACGACTACAAGGTAATGCCTCCTTATGCGTTGCCGATCCTTGAGCAACATGATGAAGAGCAGGGCGCGGATTATGATTACGAGCAATCCCTCCCTTCGTACCCTTATCCATACGAGAGATTCGCTGTTTCCGAATTCCTGCATGACGTCGTGCCCGCGCCGTCCGTCTCCCACCTTCGTTTTCTCGAACTGGTCTTTCCGCCTTATCGGCCTGGCAGCTGGCCCGATGCGCAGCACCCCGCCATGCTGGACTGGCGGGCAACAGTCGACTGGCTCGGGGACATGATCAACCTGTCGGGGTTCACTCTACGGTTGATGGTGGCAGGCCAGTCACCATCAGTCGGTCCGCCCGTGTACTGGTGTCGGATAACAGACGAGGAAGCAGAGACGGTTATGGCATCCTACATGGATCTCCTGCAGCCTTTCACGCAACTGGCCAGCGATGGCCTTGCCAGGTTTTATGCACAGTTCCCCTACCCTTGGCAGTTGACAAGAGAATGCAGCATGTACGCCGAGGATCATAACTGGTTGCAAGAGAAAGAGGACGCTCTACAGGAGCGCGCCGAACGTCATGTTATGGGCCGCCGGTACAAGGGGTTTTACGCAAATCGCTGGGAGGAGCCAAAGCCCAGCAACTGGTGCCTAAGTTACTATACTTGATAAGTGTCGGTCTAGGAATGGGATATGTGGATGGGGATGGGGACAGGGAGCGTGACGGCGTGCGGGACACGGATGGGGGGCCGGTTTCTGTTCCTGGCTTGAACCATTCCGTATCTGTCGCGGGTGTCACCCACTTTCTTGTCGGGGAATTGGATTGGAGGGGAAGTCAACAGCAACCGCCTTTGCAGGTATTCGAGGCTTTCAAGCCGATCTTGACTGAAGTCTTTCTCGACGGCTGCTTCCGAGTCGTGTCTCTGATCCAGGGACGCTGCAAGATGCACCGGATGCTTGGCAGCTGCTGATTCAGAGTGGCCCCGTTGTCGGCGGACCCAGAAAGTAGGGCCTTCTGCTCCGTTTTCTTTGCTTTTCGCAGGCAATCACTTAGCCTACTCGGGTGCGTTGCTATTCATGAAGTTAATAGACTGCGGCGCAGCTTCGACCGGCAGTAATCGAACCGTGAGTCGGCACTCACCATTGACTTTTCGGATAATTTGGCTGGCAGGCGCACGGACCATCCCAAGCATGACGTCGTCCCGGTGTCGGCGATGGCGGGGCCGATGCAACCCGAATTGGAGTGAGCATCCCGTCGTCGCTTCTGATATCTGCATATCGGCGGCACAGAATCCCATTTTCGACACGGAAATGACGACTCGCTAGACTGGCGACTCAATGCGTTATGCGCGGTGGGCAGCCACCGTCCCCAGGTCCCTGACCCGCGCGATTTGCAGATTCGGTCCAATTTCGAGAACTATGGCGACGGGGCGCACGTACAATGTAGGCAATCTCCACAAGATAAAAAAACACGATCAACACCTCCCCTGCCCCGTGTCGCTGACTGACTGACTGACCATGGCCGCCAGGACGCCATCGACGCCCTCAACTCCCTCCAGACGCCCTACGCCGTGATCGAGGCCCGCCGCAAGGCCGGCATCCGGCCCGATGCCGCCTCGGTCCGCGAGATGCGCGCCTACCTGGCCCGCCTCGGCTACTCCCCGCCCGACCTCGACCGCCTCAACGTGGTGCACGTCGCCGGCACCAAGGGCAAGGGCAGCACCTGCGCCTTTGTCGACTCCATCCTCGCCCGCTACCAGCGCAACGGCGGCCCGCCGCGCCGCGTCGGCCTCTTCACCTCGCCGCATCTGATCGCCGTGCGCGAGCGCATCCGCATCGCCTCGGCCCCCATCTCGGAGGAGCTGTTTGCGAGGTACTTTTTCGAGGTCTGGGACCGTCTCGAGCAGAACAGGGCCGTCGCGGCCGACATGGCGGCGCCCGGGAGCAAGCCCATCTACGCGCGCTACCTGACGCTCATGAGCTACCACGTGTTTCTGTCCGAGGGCGTCGACGCGGCCGTGTACGAGACGGGAATCGGGGGCGAGTTCGATGCAACTAACGTGGTCGAGAGGCCGGTCGCGACCGGCATCAGCAGCCTCGGCATCGACCATGTCTTTGTGCTGGGCAACACGGTCGACAAGATCGCGTGGCACAAGGCCGGCATCTTGAAGCCTGGCACTCCGGCCTTCACCGTCGAGCAGGTTCCGGCGGCTGAAGAGGTGCTCAAGAAGCGGGCGGCAGAGAAGGGGGTCGACCTCAAGGTTCTGAAAATCGACCCGCGACTTGCGGCCGCCAGGATCCGTCCCGATGCGATCTTCCAAAAGAAGAATGCCACGCTGGCGATTGCTTTGGCGGAGGCGGCGCTGAGGAAGCTGGATACTTCCTTCTCGCCCGATCCGGACGCGCTGCCGCAGGCGTTTGTCGACGGCCTGGAGCAGGTCGTCTGGCGGGGCAGGTGCGAGGTCAAGGACGAAGACAGCGTCATCTGGCACGTGGACGGGGCGCACACGGTCGACAGCCTGAAGATGGCGGCACGGTGGTTCGTCGGCGACTGCGCCGGCCGGGCCGGGGTAGGGCCCAAGGTGCTCATCTTCAACCAGCAGGGCCGCACCGAGGCGGTCGACTTCCTCGACGGGCTCTGCAACACGGTCAAGAACGCCGACCCAGCCGGCAAGGGGTTTAAGCATGTCATTTTCTGCACCAACGTCACGTATGCCGCGACGGGCTACAAGAGAGGTGTGAGATCCCCTCCCACCCGAGGGAGGTCGCACAGATGCCATGCTAACACAGCGCAGACTTTGTGAACCGTCAACACAACCCCGCAGACATCGCAAACATGACGCAGCAGCGCGTGTTTGCCGAGAGGTGGAAGGCCCTCGATCCATCAGCCAACATCATGCTGATCCCCAGCATCGAGGAGGCGCTCAACACGGCCCGCAGCCTCGCGGAGAAGGAGGGCGAACAGAAAGCACAGGCCCTCATCACGGGCAGCTTGCACTTGGTGGGAGGCGCCCTGGGTATCCTGGAAGGCGCGGATGCTCTCTAGAGTGCTAGTAAAAAAGTTCGATAGGCGGGCTCGTCTTCATCGACGCGTCCGCGATCACCTCGTATTCAACTGTACAGGTCAGCTTCACAGCATGCAACGGAGTTTGGGTCATCTAGATTGGAGGCTAGTATTCGACTTGCTCAATGGTTTTAAGCACGGCGCCCACCAGGTGGAAGCTCCCGGTGACAAGCACCTTGCACGTCTTGCAGTCTTTCCTCGCCTGAGCTGCCATGTGTCTGACGTGCTCGACTGCAGGTTGAACTGCGTCGTACACCACTGTCTCTGTTGCTGGGTCTACTTCCCGCATCGTCTCTTGCGCCGTGGTCTGGACGCAAGTTTCGCGGGCCTCTCCTTCAGCCGGCTTGTGCTCCTCGTTCCTCGTGAAAACGGCGTGGCTGAATGAGGGTTGGCGATCACCCTGAGTCCCAGCTAGCAACGCCCTTAGCAACGGGGCCGGGTCTCTCTCCTGCTGGTTGAAGACGAGAACCCGCACGCCGTCTTCCGCAGCCCTGTCGGCAAACCACCGCCCGACCCTTGCGAGACTGTCGTCGGTGTGCGCCCCGTCCGCATGCCACTCGATGCCGTCTGCATCTACGAAAACCTCGCACCGCCCGCGCAGGGCAGCCTCCTTCAGCCCCTGCACGAACCACGGCGGGACATCGCTCAGCGACCAGTCATCGGTCCCAAACCGCCCCTCGAGCTTGACCCCCGTCCTCAGCAGGTGCTCCCTCGCGGCATACACCGCCAGTGCCATGTTGTACTTTTGAAAAGGCCCCTGCAGCTTCGCGCCGTTGACCCCTCCCCACCGTTCGACCTCCTCATCCCCCACCTCGACCAGCTCAGCCCCCTTCTCCCTCGCCCGCGCCCTCAGCACCTCCATCACCCCCTCCTGCCCTGCCGGCAACCTCCTCGTGAACGCCTTGACACCCCCCTTAAACACCCCAGCCTTGTGCCACGCAATCTTCTCGACCGTGTCCCCCAGCATGCCGACATGATCGACGCCGAGCTGCGTCACCACGGCGGCCGTCACCGCCTCGCGCGGCAGCACATTGGTCGCATCATACTCGCCGCCGATACCGCACTCGACCACGGCGTCCCGGACCCCCTCCCGGACAAACGCGTGCAGCGCGGTGATGGTCAGGAACCGGAAGTAAAACGGCTTCGTCCCGGGGCCGGCCAGCTCCGCCTCAGGAACCTCCGCCCCCTTCCGCTGCGCCTCCTCCCGCGCGGCCTGCGTGAACCGCTCCCAGATTTCGTTGATATATTGCCCGAACTTGTCGCGCGAGATCATGGCCCCGCCGCCGCCGCCGCCGGAGAGCACGATCCGCTCCCGCACCGAGAGCACGTGCGGCGACGTGTACAATCCCACTCGTCGACTCCCGGCCCCTGTTGTTGAAATATGTTCTGGTGAAGAAGAATACTGCGCGAGAATGGACGCGACAAAGGCGCTGACGCTCCCCTTGCCTTTCGTCCCGGCCACGTGGACGCACCGCAGCCCGGACGCGGCCAGGGATTGCGGGGTGTAGCCCGCGCGGGCGAGCCAGGCCAGCATCTCGGGGATGGCGAGGGCGTTGAGATCTCCTCCTCCTCCTCCTCCTCCTGAGGCTGCTTGGGCGGTGGCAGTGGGGGTTTCGAACAGGGACGTGATGGCGCGGTTGGATTGCAGGAGTGAGAGCCTGGCGAGGGTGGTGGTGTAGGCGTCCTGGGATGCCATTTTGTGGGTGCTGCGGGGGGAGGAACTGATGGTGGTGGTGGTGAGATGACGGATGGGGGTGGAAATGGGGTTTGGCCTCGGATGGGGGATGATGGTGATGACTTTGGCGATGCAGTGGCGTGCTCGCATCTCAGGTTGAAGTTGTATTGGTTTCAAGTCGGTGACTATGTCGGCGTCATGTCTCCAACACCATTAAGATAAGTATGCAAAGTATATCGGCAGCGATCCAAGCCCGAAAATATCTGATGAATGGGAGTTTGGTGAAGGGTTGGTGGTTGATGAAAGGGAGATATTGAGGTTCATGTGAGAAGAAATGTGGGACTCCGACCTCGCTTCCTCGCCGCCTGGTGCAGTCCCTGCGGTGGTATAACGTTCAGGGATGGATGCATATTAAATTCAACCGTTGCGAGAAATCTCGGACTTGGATCCTAAGATTGGGGATGAGAATTAGAAATTCGAGCTCACAACAGGGCACCAGTCCATCGCCTGATCGTCTATTGACAACTACTTAATACACGCCCGGCCTCGACCAAGCGAAGCAGATCTAACGAGGAATGTACATCAACAAAAGAAAACACCCTACTCCAGCCTCAAGCTCTGTAGCCTCGCCTCCGACTGGATAACCTATACGCGTGTGTTAGCAACCACCCAACCTAAACCTATCAAATGCACAACAGAGCTTACCTCCAAAGCCTGCCGCACCTCTAACACCTTCCTCACCTCGGCAAGCCAGTCCCGGCTGAGCGTCTTGGACCACCCCTTCAGGCCGTTCATCTCCCGTGCCGCATCGTCGAGGTTGCCCTCCTCAAGCAGCGTCTGCGTGCGAGTGAGAATGCTCTCGACATCATCACCGGCCGCCAGCCCGGGCTGCTTCTTGAAGAGCACCTTGCTGAGAACATAGCTGGACGCATGGCTGGCGACGCCCGCGTCGTCGGGCAGCAGGCTCGCCTTGCGCACCTCGGCGGCGACGCGGCGAAACCGGTCCATCAGCTCGGCGGGCGTGGCAATGCCGCGCTGGTAGGCCGACGGGTGGATCGAGGCGATGGCCGCGTCGACGACCGGGTCCTGGGACGCAATCTCCTTGAGCGCGACCAGCTCCTTGATGAAGGGCCGCGGGTGGTGGGCGTCCTCGAGGCTGGCGCGCACCGCCTCGACGGCCACGTGCAGCTGCTGCGTGCGCAGGGCCGTGTCGACCACGTCGTTCCAGCCCATCGTGAGCTTCTCGAGGCCGGCAACGGCAGCCGTCAGCTCGCCGAGCTTGCCCAGGCGGCCGTCGCGCTCCTCCTCGACGTGCGTCTTGATGTCGCGGGCGAACTGGCGCTGCAGCTGGACGGCCTGCTCGAGCAGCTGGTTGTTGAGCTTCTCCTCGGCCAGCTGCCGCTCGCGCTGCTGAACTAGCTGCACCTTGGCGTCGTAGCTCTGCTGGAGGCGCCCCATCTCGGCCTCGAACTCCTTGCGGAACTGCTGCTCCTGCGCGGCCATGGCGACCTCCAGCCGCGAGACGAGCTCGTTGGCGGCCTTGTCGAAGTTGTCGACGCGCTCCCTGACCTGCTTGGCAGCCTCCTGCTCGACCGACGCCTTCAGGGCGCGTATCTTCTGGCCGACCTTGCTGACCTCGCCCTTGGCCTTGCCGATGGTGGCGCCGTACTTGTCGTTGGCGCCGTCGTGGTTGATGACGGTGATGATGTCGTTCAGCATGCGCACGAGGTCCTGCACGACGGGATCGGCGGCATCAGGGACGGCCAGGGGGTCGATGGGCGAAGCTGGGGGCCACCGTGACGGCTCGTCCACCTCGGGCGCTTTCCATTTCTTTGTTGGTGCGGGTGTGGGCGCAGGAGCAGGAGTCGCATGAGCCGGAGCCGGAGCCGCAGCAGCGGCAGCGGCAGCAGGAGCGGCAGCAGGAGCGGCAGCAGGCTTCGGCGCCGGCTTCTTCTCGGCAACGGGCGCGGGGACAGGCTTCTGCTTCTCTACATCATCCTGCGTGGACTCGGCCCTGGGCAGCTTGGCCGTCTCTTTCTTGGCGTGGCCGATGACAGCAGGCTCGGCCTTGGACTTGGACACATCTTTAGCATCCGCTACCTTTTGGACGGCGCTCGAATGACGGCTGCCACTCTCGGCGTCAGCGACACGCCACGAGGCACCGCTCTGGGCGGGGATCTTGACGTGCTCGCCATCCGGCCGCCGACCCGCCACGCGGTTGGCCACGTTGGGGAATCGCTTCTTAAAGTCCATCTCTTCCAGATACAGCACGGCCTGCTCGCCGTAGGGGACATACTCGGTGAAGAAGTCGTGGAAGTTGTCGTTGATGCGCGAATACCATACGCCGCCGCCAAAGGCTAGGGCGCTGAGAAGAGTGAGGGTCAAGATGTAGTTGCGCAGCCTCCGGAAGAAGCCCGTCCTCTGCCGCGGCATCGGGGGAGGCGGTGGCGGGGTGATGGTGGCCTTGGGAGCCGGCGGCGTGAGGGGAGCATTTTCGGGAGGGATGCCGGACGAAGCGACGTTGCCGATTTGGGGAGGTGGCGGCGGGGGAGTCGAAGGGGATGTCAGAGTTTCGGCTGGGGGAAGCTTGGCTTCATCTGGGCGCTTCTTGCCGTCGGCGTAGAATCTCTGAAATCCCAAGATAGCATCCCGTTAGTCCTTTGATCTGGGCACAGAGCTCGCATGACCTCATTCCTACCTGGCCCGAGACGCCTGCACGGCGCGCAGAAACCTGCCATTGGCGGCCGACCGCGGCTGCGGCGGGCTTGCTGCCCAGCGCCCTCACGGATCGCAGCGATGTCCGCAACATGAGGGGATGGGGTGGCCGGCACGGCGCGATTGAAGTGAGTGTGGTGGTCGGGAATTCTGGAGAATGCCGGGGCGAAAAAGAGCTCGGCAAAAGTTACGGGCAAGCTGCGGAACCTGGAACTCTGATCCTGGAGGCTTGGCACGACAGGGCAGGCGCCGCAGTACGTACAGACTACAGAGTACAGACGGACCACCCATTCCAAAACCACCGCAGCAAGAAAGACAATGGATGCACGCGAAATCGAGAAGCAAAGAAGCTGTTATCATGAGGTATGGTACCTGGAGAATACGCAGCCTGGGCTCATTAGGATTACCGTCGTTGCAGTATGTTGCTCTATCTCCTTACTTTACACCGAGAGCGCCTGCTGAGCCCTGCCTGCCTACCTACCCTCCCACTCGAGGAGAGGCCTTACCAGTGCCAAAAACAAACATCACGCATGATAACAAGGTATTAAAAGGCACCATCCCATCCACCCAGCGACCCCGCCCCAGATGTGTGACCCAAGTAACGTCCCATGACCTGCACTATGACCGCGTGCAGCCACATCTCCACCCCCGCGCAATCCCGGCATCCCATCCTCGCTCAGCAGGCACATGGCCCGCCGGCTTGCGTGTTTGCGCCCTCCGGGGCTAGGCTGACGCCGGGCCGCTGGCCTGGCCTGGCGTGCCTCGGCCCGGCCTGGTCGAGCGGCAGCTTCTTGGCGATGGCGGTGAAGAGCTCCTGCACGTTCTCGGCCGTCTTTGCTGATGTCTCAAAGAAGAGCAGCCCAGCCTCCTTGGCGTAGGCCTCGGCGTCGGCCGTCTCGATCGCCCGCTTGTCCGGCTGCTCCGTCACCAGATCCAGCTTGTTGCCGGCGAGCGCGATGATGATGTTCTCGTTGGCCTGACGCTGGAGCTCCTTGACCCATGATTTGGCCTTGTCGAGTGATGTCTGGGGTTGTCAGTAAGCCACATAAGGAGAAGTGCGGCATTCCAGGGGACGTACGGCTTGGGTAATGTCGTAGACGACGACCGCGCAGTTGGCATTCCGGTAGTACATGGGCGCCAGCGACTTGTATCGCTCCTGGCCCGCCGTGTCCCAGATCTCAAACTTGACTGTCGTGTTCTCGTCAAGCGAGATGGTCTGTGTTAAGAAGGCGGCGCCAATGGTCGATTCCCTGTACGAGTCGAATTGGTCCTGCTGTCGTTAGCTTCCAGCTTGCTGTTAACGCCGGAGGCAGCGGCTCACCTTGACGAACCGCAGCACGATCGAACTCTTTCCCACGGCGGATTCACCTGCACCCAGTAAGCATGTGTGGTCCTCGGAGGGCACGGCGTCGGCTATTGTACCTAGCAGCACCAGCTTGAACTGGGCAAATCGGTTGCTCATTCCGCGAGCGCCCGGGGGTCCTCGAGTCGCCATGGCAAGGGTGTGGATGTTCGGCGTGGAGGAGGCTGAGATGCTGACCGCAAGGCGGCCCTGTCGGCTCGATGGAGAGTTGAGCTTCGAGCTTAAAAGGATGATAGCAGGTAGGTTGCTGGAGACAAAGCTCGCTCGTAGGGTAGATTGGGAGGAGCAGCGGGCGAGGCCTGAATTTGGATGGTGGAGTCTCTCGAAGACGGGATGCAGTGCGGGTTTAGGTTGTCGAGGGACCGGAGGACCAGGACTGATTGTTGAATGGCGTTGGAGTCGTTGAGCGCAGCCTGGGCATGGCCACTGTCAGTGGTCAGCGGGCGCATTGCACACGTCAGGCCCGAGCCGACAGCGAAGGCAGCCGACATGGTCTGTGCGCTCCCACGTGATGCCACTGCGTGGCACTGAGAGTCTGAGGCAGCGGCAAACTGGTTTCGGGCCCCTGTCTGTGCCGGGCGTCGGCCGTTGCCGGTAGCAGTGAGTACCCCAAGGCCCCGAAGTGGCCAGAAGCTCGATCTCGCAGCAACATGGATGCAACGCCTTCGTGTTGGCGGCCGGGATGTCAGCTTCCCCAAGCATGAGGGATGGAAAGTCGAGACATCAAATCTTAGGCCGCCACAACTCAATCCTAAATAGTTGCGATTTCTTTTCTTGCGCGTAACCTCCTACAATCTGGGATGCCCTTTTTCTAATTAAATCCCGCCCCTCGCCGCCATCGTTGGCAGCCTCGCCATGGCGCTCCCTTTCCGCGACATCAACGTCCAAACCGCCTCCGATTCGTATATATTCTCGTCGCCATCAAGCCCCGGTGCGCCCACTCTCTTGGTAGACCGCCCCACGGGCGACATCCGTCTCAGCGATGCGTCGCTGCTCAGCAAAAAGCGCGTCTCGCGCGTCACCAGCATCGCCGGTATCCTGGGCATGATCCGGTTGCGGCTGGGTAGGTTCTCTTAAACATGCCTAGGAAAAGACAAAACCACTTACCCCGATAGACAAGTACATCGTCGTCATCACCAAGGCCCAGCCCGTCGGCCGTCTGCGCGGGCACATGGTGTACAAAATCCTGGCGACCGAGCTCCTCCCCCTCCGCGAGCGCCAGGTGCACGACCCCGACGAGGACCGCTTCCTCGCTCTGCTGCGCAGTTTCATCAAGACGGGCCCCATGTACTTCTCTTACGCCGTCGACCTCACAAATAGCTTCCAGCGCCAAGCGCAGCAGGACGCCGCGAGCCCGCTTTGGAAGCGCACCGACGACCGCTTCTTCTGGAACCGCTTCCTCCAGTCCGACCTGATTGACTTTCGCAACCAGGGTGGCCGCGGCCAGCCAGCGCCCCAACCCGCCATCGACCCCTACATCCTCCCCGTCATCTGCGGCGTGCTCGAGATCCACCCCACGACCTTCAAAGGCACGCCCCTGACAATCGCCCTCATCACACGGCGGTCGCGGCACCGGGCAGGCACTCGCTACTACACCCGCGGCCTCGACGACAAGGGAAACGCTGCCAACTACAACGAGACGGAGCAGGTCGTCATACTCAACGACAGCGCAGCAGGGCTCGGCGGCTTCGCAGGCAGCTCAGGGCCGGGGGTCCAGCGCAACACGGAAGGCAAGGACATGCAGATTCTGTCGTACGTCCAAACCCGCGGCAGCGTCCCGGCCTACTGGGCCGAGATCAACTCGCTCAAGTACACGCCCAAGCTACAAATCCGCGCCATCGAGGCCGCCCTCCCCGCGGCGAGAGCCCACTTCGACGAGCAGATCCGCATCTACGGCGACAACTACCTCGTCAACCTGGTCAACCAAAAAGGCCGCGAGCTGCCCGTCAAGCAAGCCTACGAGCAGGTCGTCGAGGCGCTCGTCTCCAGCCCGCAGGAGCGCGTCCAGGCTGACCAGCGGACCGACGAAAAGTTCCACACCATCGAGACGGGCGGCCCACAGCGCTCGGCCTTTGACCGGCTGCACTACGTCTACTTTGACTTCCACGCCGAGACCAAGGGCCTGCAGATGCACCGCGCGCAGCTGCTCATCGACCGCCTGCGCGACGCCCTCGTCGCCCAGCAGTACTTCCGCGCCGCCGACATGCCGGGGAGCCGCATCGACGGCCGCCTCGAGGTGCGCAGCCTGCAGACGAGCGTCGTACGCACAAACTGCATGGACTGCCTGGACCGCACCAACGTGGTGCAGAGCATGCTGGCGCGCTGGACCCTCGACCGCATGTTCATCGACCTGGGCCTGCTGGCGCGCGGGTCCCGCTTCGCCGACGCCGACGACGCGTTTGAGCTGCTGTTCCGCAACATGTGGGCCGACAACGCCGACGTCGTCTCCAAGAGCTACAGCGGCACGGGCGCCATGAAGACGGACCTGACGCGCCTCGGCAAGCGGACCAGGGGGGGCGCGATGCAGGATCTCAACGTCGCCTGCACGCGCTACTGCAAGAACAATTTCCTGGACGGGCCCCGCCAGGACGCCTTCGACCTGTTCCTCGGCGTGTACCAGCCGCCCGATGGCGGCATCGGCACCAACCTCATTTTTGCCGACCGCAGGCCCGTCTGGATCCAGAGCGTGCCGTACGTTGCCGCCTTTGGCTTCTTCTTTGTGATCGTGGGCATGTACACGCCGCGGCTGCCCGACGCAGCCGTCTGGCCGCTGCGGCTGTTCATCCTGTTCTGGGCAGCCGTCACGGTCTGGAGTCTGCACTTCATCTTCAGCAATGGAATGCTCTATGTACGTCCCCCGTCCCTTTTCCTAATTTTCCGAAACTGGCGGCCATGCTGACGTTTACCAGGTCAACTGGCCCAAGCTGAATCCCCGGCCGTGGGCGACCGAGGGCTACCAAGAGACCATCAGCCGGGTGCGCAAGGACCGGATCCTGGGGCCGCTGGTGGCGCGGCACGAGCGCGGCCTCAGCACGGCGAGGTATGTCAACGCTGAGGAGGGCAAGAAGAGGATTGAGTGAACTTTGGCTTGGTGGTTCTCCTTTTCTTCATCTGGGGTCTTGTATGGCGCCCACGTTTTTGCATGGTGCGTTTTTAGGCGGCTGTCTCTAGAATAGCGCTAGAGCCAGGCATGAACGGGCCTGGCAGATTCATTGTAATAGACCTGAAAGTGCGTTTGAAGATTGACGGAACCCGGAGCTTGTTTTTCGACTTGTAGACAGTCGAAACTGGGAGTGAGCATTTCGCTACTTGTAGCTCACACAAGCCTTGAGACAACCTAGAAACTACCAGGACTTGAATTGGACATCAACCAACGGTATCTTTACTATAAATGATTGCAAAGTACAGCCCTGGGTATCGCGTGTTCCATCGCCATGCTTGTCCTCAAGACCAAATCAACCCCCGCTGAAACCAAGCCACGAAACAAAGGTCGATCGTCCTCGTATCCATTACCAGGTATCATCTTCGAACCCTCAGAACACCCCCAACCAGCAACTTGAAATCTAATCAAGGAACCTCTCTTCCCTCCTTGAAAGCCAGACAAACAGCCAACATCTACCCAGTCCCCACCCTACAACCAAAGCAACCACCGAACCCCTCTCACCGCCCCCCTGCCCACCCCCAACACAACCCTCACGAGCATGACCAGGAACCACACATACCACATACACCCGACCAGGAGCCACTCGACGATAAGCCACCCGGCCCGCCTGACCCACCGGAACCTCCGCCGCCGCCGCCGCAGCATCTTGTCCATGGCGTCCACGACCCGCTTGACTTTCAGCCGCTGCCCGACGACCAGGTCGTGGTTCGCCTCGTCGGCGGCGTCGGCGGCCGACTGCGCGAGGCTGGTCAGCTCGCCCGCGACCTTGCTGCGCAGGGACTCGACGCGGTATAGCAGGGCCGGGGCGGTTTCCGAGGTGAACTGGGAGGAGACGGTGTGGAATTGGGAGGTGGAGGTGGTGATTGAGGAGGCGAGGGTGCGGGCTGCGAGGGGGGAAAGGTCTAGTTGTTGGTGTGTTTTGTTGGCGGAGGTGTGAAGTGCGATTTGGGATTGGGAGAGGGCATTTCCGTCCCTGGTGTTTTGTTGGGGGAGGGAGGAAGAGGTGGCGGTTGAGGGCAGGGCCAGTTTTGACTGTTTGGAGCGGCGGTCTATTTCCATAGCCTGGATGCCTGAGCTGAGCAGCAGAGCCCGTAGGCGGGCGATATCGCGTTTGGAGACAGCTGCGTGGGCGGGAGGCGTGCTGCGGTCGGCGATGGACCACTGCCGGCTGGAGGAGGGTGCGGTGGAGTGGTTCGGGGCAGTCACTGCCGCGTTGAGGCGGGCTGCAGCCGCGCGTGCCTCATCCCGTCCGGCCGGCGAATCCGTGTCGGATCCGGCGGGCCCATGCTGACGTACCAGGACCGGAGGCGGGGAAGTGCTCGGGGAGGCGTTTTGCACGTCGATTCTCGGCGGCTTGAGCAGATCGAACCGGGAAGACCGCCGGCTAATCGGCCTGGATGGTGGGTGCTGTGGCAGACCGGACTTGGCCACGTCAGGGACGAGCTGGGGTGCCTCGAGCAGGTTCCGGGAATCTTGCACCGACAGGCTCCGGCCATGCAGCGGACGCCGCAACCTACCTCGAGATTCGGCCTCGGACTCGTCCGAGGAGGTGCTGGAGGAGTCCTCATCCTTCCGCCAGAGCATGTCGCTGACCTTGGACACGCCGCTGCGCAAAACCGTATCGATGCGCGGGCCGCGGAGCAGCGATCGAAAGCTGATGCCCCCGTCTTCGCCGCGCAGCTTGGCGCTGCTGAGACTCTTGTGCGACCGATGGCCTCGCTCCCCGATAGGACTCCGCGACGGTCTCCGCTGTGGTGGCGGAACGCCGGCTCCAGCTGTCTCAACCGGGCCAATCCAACTGTCAGGCGGCTGCAGCGCGGAAACTCCATCCTCCCCAGCGGCGTGCGCCTCTGGATGTCGTTCCTTGCTGCGCTCGCGGAAGATGTCCTTGACCTTGTTCAACGGGTTCCGATGCGGAGAGCTTGGTCTGCTGGGCATGGGCGACAGATCCTTGCCGATGGCTGGGGCCAAATCCCTGGCTGGGCCCAGGCCCGGCGAGTTTGGCTGCGACGTATCGTCCTCAACTGACATCCGTCTGCTCCTAGGAACCTCCAAGCTCGTGCGGGTGGTCTGCGGCGGGGAAGAACGTGGCAGCGGAAGCGGCTGCATACCGAGCCCTCTGAGTTCTGCCTCGCTCAGCTCTGCGCGCGAGTCGGTCCGCCGACGGTTGCTGGCGTCCTGGGAAGCACGTGGCTCCCGCTCCGGCGTCATGTGCGCAGACTGAATATGCTGAGCCTCTTGGTCGTAGAGCGGGTGCAATTCGGCCTCTCTCTGTTCCCGGGCAATCATCTCCTCCATCTGTTTCTCTAAGACGGATCTGACAGCGCTACCTGAGACGCCTTTTGGGCGCCGACGATCGCTATCAGTGTCGGACGACTCGGACATCGAACCCCGGTGGAGGCGGAGCAGGTCACGGTTGGCTATCGAGCCGCTATGACGGTGTTGTGAGCCTGTGAGCGCCCGGAGCTTCTGCTGTGCACGGTCTCGAGCCGCACTGAGGACATGCTCGTGCTCGTGTCGTGACGGGGGCGGGTCCGGTGTTGGCTTGTCCCCTGGAGTATGCGCTTCTAGTGATTCCCTGGCAGACGCAGGGGTGGACAAACGCGGCGTCTCCTCGCGGGACACTGGCCGGGGCGCATCGAGTCCCTGGGGAAAGACGCGCCTCCAGTGGCGGTCTTCAACCAGCCTCTTGTTGTTGTCGAGTTCGAGCCAGTACACGTCTGCCAGCATGTCGGCTGGATCGATCACCCAGTCCACTCGGGGTCGCCTTGGCTTGGCCACAGCAGCTCTGCCGGTAGCTGATGGCGGAGAGGCTTGCAACGCCGCCTCAGCACCCGCGAAAGGAGGGAGAGCGGGATTCCCCGGCAGGCGTGTCTGTCCTGTGGCCACCCATTTGGCGACATCGTCAATCCACTCTGAGACTCTGAGGGCTTCGTTGAAGTCCTGGGCCTCGCCATCAATCGTCCTCCGCTCGCGCGCTCGTACTTTACGATTCCGTACGTATTGAAGCGGGTTGTAAGGCCGCCCGACCCGTGCCTCCGGCTCATTGGTCGATGTCCTAGATACTGGGGCTGAACCGTTGGGCGTGATCGGGGGAGTGGCAGTCCATGGTCTTGCTGTTCGGTCCGGCTCCAATGGAGGGACCAAATCAAGAAGCCGCCGGTACTGCGCCATCAGCTCCAGGTATTCTTTCGCCTTTTGAGCCCTGGCGAGGGTAGACTGTGAGAACTGGTAGCGGTAGGCGGCGCCAGGCTCAAACGCAGGCTGGAGGGGACTAAAGACCCGTGCACCGCCCACTCGGGGCGACCGGTCGGGCTTGGGCGACACGGTACGCGACGACTTTCTCTGTTGTTGGAGATGGTATCTGAGGCTACCTCCCGGAGCGTTGTCTGGAAGGGGGGCCAGCTTTGGCGGAGTTGGCTGCGATATCCTCCGAGAGGCGAGCCGTCTGGACTCGCTGAGGTTCAAAGCCATGTTGACAATCTGGGCCGACTCCATGTCGAGCTGGGAGATGCTCGCGGCGGGTGATGAGCCCACAGCGGTGTCCCCGGCCAGCGACGTGCGTTTGGTGGCTGACGACTCGGCTGCGAGCTCCTCCGTATGCCCGCCGGGACCGTCCTGACCGGTTACCGCACCATGCATTCTGCTCGAGGATGCCCTCGACAGTGACACTTCCCGCCCATGTTGGGCACCCCTGTATGCGTGTTGCTCGATAGACGTCCGCTGTCGCTTGTCTGGAGCGTGTGTTTGGGCATCGTGGCGGCGGGCAGGATTGTGGCGGCTCAGCAGAGGATCGGCAAGGAGAAAGCCGCCGCTGGACCGATGCTTGTGGGCGCGATGGACGCCTGAAAGTCGACTCTCGACATGGCTGCGGTTCCCGGGGGGTGTTTGTCCCTGGACTTCGAAGTCAGAGACCGAGATGCCCGCAGCCGAGTCCGGGGCGGCAGTAGTGTCTGAATTGTCGGTATCGCGATAGGGAGAGCTGGAGTGTCTCGCGGCGCGTCGAGGGCGGAGGTTCGGGCGAGGACTGGCGTCTCGGTCCGTCATTTTGCTGCCCGTCGACGTCTCGGTACGCCGCAGATTCATCCGACAGGACTCGGGCTGCAAAGAGACGTGCCTATGGTTGACTCATTGTCGGGATCGGATGGTTTGCTTTGGTAGCTCAGGGTGCATGTGAAGACGTCAGAAGCCAGCCACCAACCCGTTTCATTCGCCGAGGTCGGTTGAAGTGTTTGATTCGCAGGGATGGGAATCCAGGGGATCGTGTCACGGGCTTTCCCTCCTACTTTAATTTCGGCTCGGCAGTCACCAAACCCGGCTGGGATCACGTTTGCGAAGGCCCCACTGTTACCCGCCAACAAGTGGGGGCAGTGTCAGCACTTTAAAACGGTCATTAATTACTCAACGTCCCATTTCACGCAAAACGCTGGGCTCTCGGGCTGCCTTTTATACTGACGGAGACGGGATTCTGAATGGTCGCTGGCGGGCTCGAACTCAACGTCGAGATATTGGTTTCAATGCGGCGAGGCATGGAAACACAGGGGAAGGCCAGACCCCTAGAGATACGTCAGCAGATTGAAACCGACGGACTGTTCTCGAAGATGGGCAAGGTGTCGAAAGTCAAAGAGCGAGAAAGCTGAAGTACCATTTTGGTATCCACACCGCAAAAGCAGTGAAGAATTGCAAAGGCTCGCTACAGGCCGTCTCTAGGTTGGTGGAAAGCCCCGTCGATTTTCACGCTCTTTGGTCTCTGAGCCGCCGATGTGGCGTGAGCCAGACTGCGGCAACCGCTTCCTGCTTAACTAGTACCTCGACATGGTTCGAACTGGCGCGCTGTCGAGAACCTGCCAGCAGCTAATCCAAGTCACGAGTACCAAGGCAACATCGTGATGCGCCATGCGCCAAGCCACTGTCAGTTGGTGAGCTTGAGAAACGAGGGCTTCTAGTTGTATGCATGGCGTTCGACACACCACAATTTGTCGGATGTGCTCAGCACTTCGAATCATCCCACAGTATTCACTCACAACCAACAAGATGAATGCTTATTCGCAATCCAGTCTCCAATTCTCGCTGATATTGATCGTCACCATATGCCCAAACCAACCAGCCATGACCATGAATCCAACCACGCCTTGCTCATCCCGCTAAGGTAGTCCCGTAGTCCCATACCACACCCATGTCTCATAAGTTACCCAAACGCCAAATCACCCAACCAGAACTAAAACACAGTAACCGCGCTCACCCACCCATTCTTCAGCACCTCAAACACGAGCCCGGGAAAGCCATACAGCGTCGTCGTCGAGTCCTCCCCCCTCCCCTTACCCACGCCGGGATTCGTCCCGCCGCTCTCCTCCCACCCGCCGAGCAGCTCGCAGCTGCTGCCCGGGCTGTCACCCCACCCCCGGTTGAGCACCATGCCCCGCTGCTTCTGCTGGGCCTCGGCTTCTGACGGGTAGATTGACTTCCACGCCTCCCGCAGCCGGCCTTCGATCTCGGGGAATGGCGTCTCCGAGTTTGTGACGTCGCTGGAGTCGGGCGCCGAAGCGGGGAGGTAGCTGATCTCCCAGCGGCAGCGGCGGTGGCGGTTGAAAGGGTATGACCCGGGGACGTTGCCGTGGAGGATCAGTTTGGTGGCGACCAGGCGGTCAGGAGCGGTGGCCTTGAACGGAGGGTCAGGGACGGTGTTGCTGTCTTGTGATGGCGGCGGACGAGAGCGGGCGGTCGGTGTCGACACCAGCACGTCGAAGCCGAGGTAGAAGTAGTTGTAGAAGCACTCGCCCGATACGTTGGCGACCACGTCGTCCTCGACAGCCTCGTCCTCGTTAGAATCGTACTCGTCCGAGGCGGGGTGCGACGACTGGTCCGTGTCGGTCAGGTCGTCCTGCCGCTTGAGGTCGTTCCCGTTGGGCCGCGCCATGGTGTTGCTGGCGGCCCGCAGCTTGTGGATGTACATGCGCTGGTCGTTCTTGCGGTAGATGGCATCGGGCGGCCCCAGCTCGGCCACCAAATGCTGAGGCGTCGTTTCGCCGAGCACGATCCAGAAGGAGCTGTTGGTCCACTTGCGTAACAGCTGCAGCTTGCCGCCGCCATGGATCTTGACCAGGGAGACCTCGTCCGGACACACGTCCTTGCCCTTGGCAAGCGGCGCGAATGCCTTGACACTCGGGAGGAGCTCGGTCCACATAGTGTCGCGGGCCTGGGTCCACGAGTCGCCGCTGAAGACGGCCATGGAGTTTGGCATCTCGGTGGATGATAGCAACGACACAACGTCCTTGGAGGCAGAGTAGTCCTTCTTCTTCATGGGGAACGTGAAGGCCACCCCGGGGTACGACAGCACGTACATCTCCGCACCTTCTATGTACTCTCCGTCATATGTCGGCCCCAGAAACCTCTGGTAAATGTGACGAAACGTAGGGCCGGGAGTAGTATCGGCGGGGGCCTCGTGAGTCGTGCTGGGCGGGCGGACGAGATCGCGCTCCTTGTCGTTGGCGGGCTTGAGAAAGATGTGGTTCTTGGTAAAGTCGATCACCTCAATCAACCGCAACCGCTGCTCGGGTCCGTCGAAGCGCATCCGCAGTCCATTTGCTGGGAGGCCCAGGATGACGGGTTCCCTGATCGGGTCGGTCGGGGTGTGCATGAGGTCGAGCTTTGGGAAGCGCTGAGGTTCGGCTTTGAGGCGAGTCAAGACATCGTGAAGCGAGGCGCCGAGCACAAGGAAGCCCAGCGCCTTGCCGGGGTGAAGCTGGGCCGAGAACAACGACGACATGGCGACCGAGATTTGATGTTGCTCGCGGTGATGTCGCGGGTGTAGGCTGGGACCCGAAACTTCGGAAATATAAATAAGCAATAATTTATCTCAACATAGAGCTTTGTCGATGATCACCTTTGTAGGTTAAGAACTTGAAGGACCGAGTCGACGCTCGTCTGGAAGGACCACGACCCCTCGTGATCGCGCCAGGCAGGTGAGAACGTTATCCGGCAGGCAAGGCCGACAAGGGAGGGGCAGACGGGACCCACTCGTGCCTGGCTTCCACCTTGCCAAGAGCGGCCAAGGCGGGCAAGAGTTGCTACGGCAACCGCAATTGCGTCTTCTTCCAAGGTTGTTTTGTGTCGCGCTTGACACCCTTGCAATCCCCACTCGGCGGCTCAGACGGTCAGACCACCAATTTTCCTCCTTGGATCCGACCTCTCCAACCATCCCCTGTCTCCGTCACAGGTGCGCAAGAACGCGCCGATTCTTGGATTTGCATCAAGGTTTACCCGCCGGTTTCTAATTTATTAACCTGCCAAATCCGAGACAGCAAAGCAAAAGCACAATATACACCACAGCTCCTGATGGAGCGCAGAAACACAGCAATGGGGCCGCCGTCGAGGGCGCCCGGGCGCTCTAGTATCCGCCCAGGAGTGCGGAATAGCACAGCAACCTCGAGACTCGGAGCCACACGTAACACGTTGGTACCATCGCGACTCGCACGAGCCGCATCACCAGCAGAGTCCATCGCGTCGATAGCGACAGCTGCCACGGCAGGCGCAAAGCGCAAGGAGCGCGACTTTGACCCCGACGACGGCGAGGCTACCAACATCAACGTCGTTGTGAGGTGTCGTGGCAGAAACGAGCGCGAGGTCAAGGAGAACAGCGCCGTGGTGGTGCAGACCGAGGCGACCAAGGGCAAGGTGGTGGAGCTGTCGATGGGGCCGAATGCCGTCAGCAACAAATCCTACAACTTTGATCGCGTCTTCTCGCAGGCAGCAGACCAGGCCATGGTCTTTGAGGAGGCTGTCAAGCCGGTTCTGGACGAGGTAAGAGTCGCAGGCACCCCGGTTGCCGCCCCCACTGACGTCGGCAGATGCTGGCCGGCTACAACTGCACCATCTTTGCATACGGTCAGACAGGCACAGGCAAGACGTACACCATGTCGGGCGACCTTTCCGAGACGATGGGGATGCTGTCCGATAACGCCGGCATCATCCCGCGGGTGCTCCAGGCGCTGTTCAGGAAGCTCGAACTCGACGAGCAAGAAAGCTCGGTCCGCTGCTCCTTCATTGAACTGTACAACGAGGAGCTCCGAGACCTCCTTGCGGCCGACGACAACCCGAAGCTGAAGATTTACGACGACACATCGCGGAAAGGCCACTCGACCACCATGGTGCAGGGAATGGAGGAGCGGTACATCCTCAACGCAGGCGAAGGCCTCCGGTGGCTGCGCGAGGGCAGCTTGAAGCGCCAGGTGGCGGCTACCAAGTGCAACGACCTGAGCAGCAGGAGCCACACGGTTTTCACCATCACGGTTTATGCGAAGCACAAGACGGATGGCAACGGGGAGGACTTCCTCATGCTGGGCAAGCTGAACCTGGTCGACCTGGCCGGCAGCGAGAACATCCAGCGGTCGGGGGCCGAAAACAAGCGTGCGGCCGAGGCCGGGCTGATCAACAAGAGCTTGCTCACGCTCGGGCGGGTCATCAACGCGCTCGTCGACCGCAGCGCCCACATACCCTACCGAGAGTCGAAACTTACGCGGTTGCTGCAAGACTCGCTCGGCGGCCGCACCAAGACGTGCATCATCGCGACAATATCCCCGGCCAAGAGCAACCTCGAAGAGACCATCTCGACGCTGGACTACGCCTTCCGGGCCAAAAACATCCGCAACAAGCCGCAGCTAAACGCGCTGACTAGCAAGAAGACGTTGCTGCGGGACTTCACCATTGAGATTGAGCGTCTCAGGGCGGAGCTGATTGCGACGCGGCAGCGCAACGGCGTCTACCTGTCCAACGACATGTACGAGGAGCTGACGGTGCAGAACGAGTCGCGCCGCATCTTGACGGAGGAGCAGGCCGCCAAGATCGAGACGCTAGAGACGAACCTCAAGAACAAGCTACAGGAGCTCTTGTCCGTGACGTCCAACCTGATGGGGCTCAAGAAAGAGCACGAGGGCACGCAAGCCCGGTTTGACGAGACCAAGGAGGTGCTCGACCAGACCGAGATCGTACTGGCGGCCACCAAGAAGGCGCTGGCGGAAGAGACGCACCTGCGCAAGGCCCACCAAGCGACGGAGGAGCAGCTGGCTGTTGTCGGCGGTGACTTGCTCAGCAAGCTCGAGAGAGCGGTCGGCGACATCGATGGCCTCCACGCTAAGAACGATCGGAGGTCGGACCTGCACAACCTTAACCGCAGCACGTGGACCATGTCGCAGGAGCACGTCGCCGATATTACGGAGCTCGTAGAGGGCCGAATCGAGGAGTTCCGGCAGGACCAGGAGGAGCACATCTCGAGCATGTCGCAGCGGATGCAGACATTTGTCAGGGAGGAGCTGGAGAAGCTGTCGTCAACACAGATGTTCCTCGACGATAACCTGGCCCAGTTCGGCCAGTCGAGGACGCAGCTGCTGGAGCAGCATCAGCAATCAAAGGAGGAGATGGACGACGTGCTGGAGGAGATCAAGGTTGTTCGGGACAACGTGAAGCAGCGCGTCGGCGAAAGTCTCCAAGCCATTGCCGGGGCGGCCGAGCGGATCGCTGGCGACGTGCTCAGCGAGCTGGGCACATTCCACAGCCAGCTGCACACGTCATACAGTTCGCTAGGTCAAGATTTCAAGTCGGTGTTTGAGGACCTGCTGCGGCACATTCGCGCGCAAAAGGCCGAGTCCGATAGGCTCAGGCACGAGCTGGAGGAGGCGGCGCAGGCCATTGTCGAGTCGAACGAGTCGGTGACTTCGAGGATACAGGAAGTGCTGGACGAGGAGCGGCAACAGGCGGCAGCGGAGCGGCAGGCGCTGCTGACGCAAATAACGAGACTGGTCAATGCGCAGGGCGAGCTCCAGGACTCGCGGCTGGCTGACAAGGCCGCGCAGATCCAGGACACGATTCTGGATTCCAACAAGACGTTCGAGGGCAGCGTGGCAGACTACTCCTCTGGCATGGCGGCGTGGGGCGAGAAGGACAACAAGGTGCTTGAGGACGTCACCAGCTCTAGGGACGCGCTGAAGAACCGGCTCAAGGATGACTGGACGGTACGTGACTTCTTTGTGTTCTCCTGCTTGATCAAAGCTGACGGTTGCAGACGGCAAGCAAGCACAGCACCTCGATCCAGACGACAACCAAGTCGGTCCACGCCGAGACGGTGCGGGTGGTCGAAGAGCAGATGCAAGACCTCGACACCCAAATGCAGGACCTCGACGACTTTGTCTCGCGGGCCAAGTCTCACAACGCCAGCCACCACGAGCGGCACGCCGAGTCGGTGCATGGCCTCACCGGCACGGTGGAGCAGTCGTTCTCCAACATATCCGGCCACTTCAAGCAGACATTCGAGCGGGTGCACACCCTGGGCGACGAGATGGACACAGATGCCAAAAGGCTCGAGGAGTCACTGGAGCCACTCGACGAGAGGGTCTGCCAGCCGCTCTCCGGGCTCCGCGAGGACGTCCAGAGCACCGCGCTGCACGAGTACGAGCCGACGGGCGAGACGCCGGAGAAGGTGCAGTACCACTACCCGACCGACCTGCCCCGCACGGGACCCCACGAGGACCTCCTCGCAGCCATGCGCGAGTCGCCCGTGCGGTCGCACTCGCACTCGCGCTCGCCCACCTCGGAACCGACCGCCTTCGCCATCATGCCCGACATCACCCTCACGCCGGTCCGGTCCCCGGCTCGAACACCGGCCAGCGGCGACGACAGCGCTCGTGCTGGCAACAAGAGCTCGCTGCGCGAGGTCAACCCCAACGTGACGAGCCCGGCCAAGTTCGATCCCTCGGCGAGCGTGCTGTCGTCGCTGGCGCCGCCCGGGACGGGCGGGGATGGCACGGCGCCGCTGCTGGTGAAGCCTGGCGGATACCAGGGTGCTGCTGCCCGGACGAGGGCGTCCCGGCTGTCCAAGAGGGTTGGGCCGGTCGCCGAGGGCGCCGAGAATATGCCGCCGCCGCCGCCGCCGCCGGCCATGCGGGGCTCGACTAGGAGGAAGAGTCCGCGGTTGCATTGAGGGAGGGAGGTACTTTCGATGGTCGATGGTTCGTTGTTAATCTTGGCTTTGGCTTCATCTGTGGTGTCTGGCTTGGAGTTGGGGGTTTTCGACTAAGGTAGGGCAGCCTTGGACGGCATGGCTCTTTTTTGTGTCTTCAGTGGTTTACTTTGGCCGGCTGGCTATCTGGCAGTTTTTGTTCTAGGTTGTAGGGTTACTGAGCACCGATACCCGTACGGTTTCTGCAGTTTTTTACTAGTTGGGGTTGGGGGCTTCAAATTCAGTCGCTGCTGTCATGGTATGGCAGGTTGGGTATTTCTATATGTCATTCTCTGGCATGAGTTGTACATGCTGTTGGGCTGTCCAGCGTTTCTCGGTGTTGAGTGTCAAAGGTGCGAATGTCGACGCCAACGTTTTCCCTATCGCAGTGATCACACCCCAATGTGTACAATCAACCCTAACCCACCAGGTTGAATTACCGGGTAGAAAAATCACGCAAACCATGATCTCATTGATCAGAATCACAATCGCTCTTTCCTCGATAACTTAGGCAACCGGCCTCTACCTAGCAAGCCTAGGTAGTTATCTGGTTCAAGAGACCAATCAACTCAGGTATTCAGATGGAATGCCTGGCTCAAGTTGGCGATAACGACCTCTTTTGACTGCAGTCGATTGAAACCACTCCAAAAGTGCTCAACATCAACACGGATTCATTCCCGTCGCGTCCGACATTACGCGTCGCATCGTTTTCAGCATCCACCCTCACCGTGATCGGGCGCATTTGATTTTTCCCGATGCCAGCCACTATTCGGCTAGACCACAGGGGCCTGATCACCTGTTCGTCGGCCCTCCGGAACAACGCCGACGTGATCGAGCAGGCAACCCATGTGGCAGCTGCGGAGGAGCTCTGCCGAGTGCTCTGGGACGGCAGGGGAACGATCGAATCTCTTGTCAGGCACCACTTACGGCTTGGTGTCGGGGATTTTTGCGTTGTTGCACCATGCGACCGATGGACTCGAGGCGGGTTCAACGTCTGTGTGCCGGTCGAGACGCGGTCGAGACGCTCCGCCCACAGCCCTCCCACGAGACTCATGTTCCGCTGCCCTATGCCGCACAAACTCGCAGAAGCCAGGCACCCGGGCACGGTGGATGAGAAGCTGAGCTGCGAGGTAGGCACGTACGTGTGGATGCAGGACCGGTGCTCCGACATCCGCATACCCCACCTGTACTGTACGGCTTTGGCTTCTCTGACCATCGCCATGTAGGTTTCCTACGTACTCAGCCGCCCCGGCCTGGTCTTCCGTGCTGACATCATCTCCTCAAAGTTCACACATGAGCGGCGAATGCTGTTTTATGTTCGCTTCTGGCGCGCAATTCGACTCCACTTCAGCGTCCTCCTTGGATACCCGACCCTCTCACACTACGCCGCCCACCCCTCCAGCCTGCGTCTTCCCGCCGCATACCTTCTCGAATACATTTTTATTATTATTATTATTCCTACACCGCTATGCCCTGGGG
>MU863737.1:0-31397 GCA_033575675.1 Parathielavia hyrcaniae | reverse complement strand
TGCAATACAATTTGTGTGGGCTTGGCTGTACTTTGACTTCTTGGCTGTTTGCCTAGTTCTGGCTTAGTGCGGCCAAAGTACCGCACTAGGATTTAAAACCGTGGAGGAGGTGTAAATAGCATTATGGCCCTTTAGGCTTAGCGCCTCCGGGCGGAATAAATATCCATCCATCCATATATCTCAGCCTTGACAACCGCCGACCCAATCGGTCCATGATTTTCACGGTCATCAGCGGGAAACCCGGCGTGTCAAGGACCACACACAAGTCACTGGAATCCGAACTTTAGCCCGAGCCAAGTGCTGTGGGCTATGGACAGTCTTTAAAGATGTCCTGCCGTGGCCATGGCCTGCATCATCTCCCACTCTTCTCCATCAATCGACAACGACTTCGGGCTCCTTCCTCGTTGTTCGGAGATGGTCTTTGAGGATGCCTTGTACATTTACTAAAGTCTATCAACAAGAGAGGACCTGGCAGCGTATCACCCCTTGTTGAGTACCGCAGCTCCCTTCTTCCGTCGCGATCTCTCCGTCTCTCCACCACAACCGAAGAAAACTACAGACCGCGACGCCCGCCTCAGCGAAAGGTGCCTTGGCTTAGGCACCCAGGTATCTGCCCGGGTCATTGGGTGACGGTGAGTTCTTCTCATGTGCTGCTGCGATCTTGTAGGGGAACTTACTATGTATTTTCACGTGAAGGGCTCAGACTCGGCACAGACCGATGCGTCCGCATCAGATGGACCTACGCAGGGATGCCCAAGTCATCATGCGAACACAACCTAACACACTGAAACTTGAGAATCCAGAATGGTGCAATAAAACATTAAGCTACCGTCGAAGTGGCCAAACAGCGCCCCGTCTCCTCGTCTCATGAAGAGTCAGAGACGCTTCAACTTACGCTTCAGCCGCTGGACGATTCCGACCAGATGTCCAAGAAACTCGAAACAGAAAGATGCTCCATCGACCTGAGGGTCGGGGTTGTTTCTTCCGCAAAACTTTTGTTGGTGCTAATCGTAACTGCCCGTTTCCTTCTGGAAACCGGGTAGGGATGAGCGGCCCAACTTGCATGTTGCTACTGCGCCCTGACGCTTGCATGACCACCTGAGAGATGCTCGTGACCATTGGAAGGAGACCCGGACGTCGGCCTCTTGAATGACACTGGACCTTTGGGTCTGCATTCTACCTACAAAAGATGTATGGTAGGCAGGCATCGGCCCTCCTTCCCACTTTACTATCACTACGAGTCCTTCCCGAGTCGACTTCCTTGCTGCGATAGCATCGTCGGTTTCCACATTTGCTTCGATTGCTCGACACGGCATATCGGACCAGTTCTGCTCCATTAGACGTCCATGCCGTCGCCTACCTACAGACCTTATCTTATGTTGCTGCCTTCTGACGAAGACCTAGGACCCACACTCACAGTTCACCCGACGATATTACGTGCCTATTAATAATCCCTAATTCCAAACCCAAGATGCCTTCACTCACAGAACGTTGGATGGTATGGATGCCCGCGAATGGCAGGGTCTGGCGCATCGCCACGCTCGCCGTGATCGGTAAGCCCCCCCTTCTTTATGGCCTGCGCTCGTGGTTTGACCGGGCTGCCGCCCTCGACGGCTAACCTGTTCCACCAGGCGGTGCCTTGTTTGGCTTCGACATCACATCCATGTCCGCAATCATCTCGACACAGCCCTACCTGTGCCAGTTTAATCAGCGAGGTTTCGACGACGACGGCCGTTGCTTGGGCCCCTCGTCGACCTTGCAAGGTCTCATTGTGGCCATCATGCCGCTCGGTTCCCTGTTCGGCGCTCTGTTCTCGGGCTGGCTTTCGGATAGATCCGGCCGCAAGAAGTCGGTCATGGGCGGCTCTCTTATTTGGTCAGTACTAGCCCGACTGTGCTCCGCTTGCTGGCACGAAACCTGGCTGACCAAGACGGCAGGATCGTCGGGTCCATCCTCGTCTGCGCTGCTGTCAACAGCGGCATGCTTATGGCGGGCCGCTTCGTCAACGGCCTCTCCGTCGGCATCTGCTCGGCCCAGGTCCCAGTGTACATCACCGAAGTCTCTCCGCCAACCATGCGCGGCACGCTCGTCAGCCTCCAACAATGGGCCATCACCTGGGGCATCTTGATCATGTACTTCATCTGCTACGGCTGCTCTTTCATCGAAGGCACCGCGTCTTTCCGCGTCCCCTGGGGTCTGCAGATGATCCCCGCCGTCTGCCTGTTCGCCGGACTCTGGCGAGAACCCGAATCTCCCCGTTGGCTGTTCAAGAAGGACCGCCAGGCCGAGGCCAGGCAAGTCTTGGCCCTCCTCCACAGCCACGGCAACCTCAGTGCACCCTTTGTCCAGCGGGAATTCCAGGAGATTCAGAAAGTCGTCGAGGAGGAGCGCCAGTATGCGAATATCAGCTGGCTCGAATTGTTCGCGCCCCGCATGCTCAATCGCACCTTGATCGGCGTCTTTACCCAGATCTGGTCACAACTCACAGGCATGAATGTCATGGTACTCCTTACAGTGCTCACCTATCCTAACGAGTGTTGATCCATGGCTGACTTGGTCTTGATTGACTTTTAGATGTACTACATTACCTACGTCTTCACCATGGCAGGGCTATCACGGCCTGGTGAGTCGCGTCGATGCCAGCCGTGTATCCAACCCACTTTGGATGTCTGAACCGTCCGGGAATTAGGGAAAAGATGAGCTAACACCTTCCAAAGGTAGCAATGCCGTACTTCTTCCCAGTGGCATTCAGTTTGTGATCAACGTGGTCATGACCGTGCCTGCCCTCCTGTGGCTAGACCGCTGGGGCCGCCGACGGACCCTCCTTGCCGGCGCCGCCCTGATGTGTTTCTGGCTCAGCATCAATGCCTCCCTGTTCGCCCGCTACTCGCGCACCCCGGAACCCGGCGAGTTCACATCGGCCTCCGAGTCCATGGCCGTGTCCGGGCAACCTGCCAAGGCCATCGTCGTGTCGACCTTCCTCTTTGTTGCCTCGTACGCGCCGACATGGGGTCCCGTGTCGTGGACCTACCCTCCGGAGCTCTACCCTCTTCGCCTCCGCGGCAAGGCTGTTGCGCTTGCGACTGCGTCAAACTGGGCTTTCAACTTTGCCCTTGCCTACTTCGTACCCGTTGCCTTGGAGACCATCACCTGGAAAGTCTACGTCATCTTTGCCGTCTTCTGTGCCTGCATGTTCCTCCATGTCTTCTTGGCCTTCCCCGAGACCGCCAACAAGACCCTAGAGGAGGTGGAGGACATCTTTGACGACACGAAGCCCGGAGGTGAGTCACTTCTTGATTGCCCTTTGAGTGAGTCACAGCTGAGCTGTGCTAACTGGCCTGTAACTTCCAGCGATCAAGTACATTGGAACACCTGCTTGGAAGACCAGGAATAATCGCGCCGCCATGCTCCTCCAGGAATACGCCGACGAGGAGTCTGCAGTTGATATCGTGGAGGTCGACTCGGGAAACACCATAGGTGCCGTTGTGCATGTCCAGCCTCTAAAGCCATCCAACGAGTCGGCGCCTTGAGATGGAGCGCAAGGCATCCTGACTTCCCTCGTCCCTATGACGACTCGGGGAAGTGAACACAGCATTTGGGCATTTTCCAGCATGTTGATTGAAGGAGCATCCTGTCATTCTTCAGCTTCTGGACACGGCCCCTGAATGGCGTTGCTGGACAAAGGTACTATGAAGCGCGCATAAGGACTCGGGGAGTATTGGATTGTCCTGCAATATTTCTACCATTAACATCGTTATGACTTACGACATCGGAATTGGAAACGTTTTGCTGTCTGTCTTGACTGAGCACTGCGGTGTTCTACATACCTAGGTAGGTAAGGTATGTATTGTTTACATCGGGGACTTGGCACAGGCGGCGGAACGATAAGGGGTATTTTATCTTTTGGGGAAGGCTGACAAGCACCCACGGAATGCTATCAAGCACTTGCGAAATGCTATCAAGCACCCAGCTATTCCTAATCGGGATAATCTTTTTTTTTTACCAGTGCCGGGCCGGCAGCTCGTACATCACATAACGTAAACAGGCGCTCAAATTTCAGCAAATTGTCACGGCACGGCATTGGCACCTGCGGGCAAGAACGACCGCGTAGGTGTTGCAGTGGTGCGGCAGGACAGCCTCATAGTGCAGCCAGTTGTTCGATCTGTCGGATTGAATCATTTGTACCCTGGGAACATGGCTCAGTGGTATGGCTGCACGCTGAGTGCCGTGACACAAATAAGTTACCACAATGGCACAGCAGAATCATAATGTCAATAGAAGCTAACTATCTACCAATCCTGTTTCTACGAGAAAGATACTTTGAGAGACCTCAATCCTCTGTAGTAGTACCTTGTTCCTCGCCTTCGTCGTCTTCCTGAAGAGCTGCAGCATCCTCACGAGCCAGCCGAGCCTCAGCCTCTCCATCAGCAAGCAACGCGTCATGTATATCCTCGACTTCGGGATCAACAGCATCGAAGGCGTCAATAATGCGCTGATGCGCTCGCGGCGGTGCCGTTCCAGGCTCGTACATATCCTTTTGAGCCTCCTGCAGCCGCTGTAAACCTAGCCTTGTGCTTGTGACCTCAGGGATCGCTGTGGCCACCTCCTTCTCTAATCTAACTGCTGCTACACTGCAGTCAGTTTGAGTCCCTAAACATAGAAGAAGGGGACGGCAGCATACCAGCGCGAGGATTTACACTGACAGATCCAGTTGTCGATGTGACCAGGTTGTCGGCTGCTGCTCAGGCGGTGTTGACCTCGAGTGAGTTACAGAAGGCACCTAGCGGTATGTAAGTGGTGGGGCAGTTGGCACCGGCCTGAAAATTTAGTATTGGTAATTCACTAGCACGTATCCGTGGTAAAAAAGCTTGATAGCGTTTCGTGGGTGCTTGTCAGCCTTCCCCTATCTTTCTGGCATTGTTACACTAGAAAATTTACTTTGTACTGATTTACAGGTCGAAACTCTCCATCGTATTCACGTTCCCCTCCTACAGCGCCCTTTTGAGCCTTAAACCTACTCCCCCTGCAATCTTGAGCCAGATTCCCCCTTTTCTCAACCTTGAAGAACATTGCTCTTCCAACCTCGAGTTCAGCCGCAGTAACTCTTGTACAGCATATCTCATCGACTCTCTTGCGCCCTTTTACATGCTTTGGAGCAAGACCTCGATTTGTTTACTAGGAAGCAGTAGACGGACGATTCCAACCTAGGTCATCCAACACTGCGACTAGCAGACACCTTAGTCAGCCTCATACTGCCCCGGGTACCGCTTGGTATTATATCCCGGACACGCTTCTGAGTCCATGGTCATCTTGGACCGACCATGCTTCTTGTGCGCTCCCTGCGCCGTCTTGACGGCAACCGTGTAGTTCTCGCCCGTCTCCGCCACGGCATGGACCACCACGTCCTCGCCAAACGGCCACTCTCCGTCGGACTGGGTGTCATCCCGGTCGTCGTATTGGGCAAACTCGTCGCGGTCGTGGTCTTTCTGGAGAATGGCCCTTGCCGCGGCTAGGGCGTCGGCCCGGCGCATATAGCAGCCCTGGATCTCGGTGGTCTGTAAGGAGCCGCTCCTCAAGCTGTCCTCGTTGTAGTCCGTTTGACTTTGGAGGACGTAATGTAGGTGGTCGTGGCCCGGCGGCAGCTGGAGCAACGCGCTGTTGTCCTCTGGGGTGGCGGTGAGGGACTCGGTGTTGGGCTTGGTGTCGAGACCGATGAGGAATTCCTGATTCTGGGCTCGGGCATAGACCATGACGCCCTCGCCGTGCTTCCAGTTTTGCAGATGGGCATCCTCGGCCCTAGTGGCGTACTCGGAGAAATCGGAGGGCGAGTAGCCTAGCTGTTGTTCGAGCGCCTGGAAAGCAAAGGCCTTGGCTGCCTCTTCTCTGGTGTGTGTTGCCAGCACATAGACATCTCGGATAAAGCCTGCTGTGTCGCGCTGGTGGTCGACCACCGTCAAGGTCGTGTGGTAAACTTGTTTTGGAACAGGTGGGCTTCCCTTGGCGTCGTCGGCCATGTTTGGAGATGCCGGACGGGGTTAAGGGGCGGCTCGTAGTTCAAGTGGCTACCTCGTACGTACCTCTATGATGGTCACTCGCACTACGAGAGCTGTATAAATGTTTGAGCGACAGCAGCGATGTGGATGAATCCTCAAATGTTTGAGGAGATACGTACCATCATAACAACAAGACCCAAGTTTCCTAGCAGCACACCTGAGTTGACTAGGTATGTTAGTCTATGTATACTTTCCTCGACAAAGACAACTAAACGCTGATAGCATAGGTAGGATGGTCATGTGGGGCCTGGACCCTCGACGTGGAATGACGCAATTATGAGGTGGCACGACACCCCTCACTTGTTAACAGCAAGCTTGCCAGTTCGGAGGTCTACTACATCCTGTTTGGAGCTACTCATTTGATGGACGGTCAGATGGTGTTGCGAGATACAGGAGCAACGTGAGGAAAGTGGTGATGCGAAAGCTGATGAATACGAAGATGGTCAAGAAAGAGAGCAAGCTACGAACTGCAGTGGCCTGGGCAACCAAGTGGTTGTGCATCCCTGCCAAGGGCGGTCTGGCCTACATGTGGAGCCTCCACAACAGATGGCGACTCAATGCGTGACGAGACCGAGTGACTGAACGACTGCTCATGTACGGTGTACCTAGTAGTACTCACTTTCAGGCCTCCCGTTGGCCGCATCGTCCGTGGGAAATAATCAGCATGAAAGTGCAGCTTTCTCATCACACCTAAACTAGTAACGACTCATCACAGCTAAACTAGTAACGAAAGCCTCGGGGGGGGGGGCGTTTTGCTGGACAACCTTTCATGAAGCTTGAACACAGACTCAAGTAGGTAGTATATGCTCTCAAACACCGGTTCATGTGGCTCGGCTAAGGCACCTAAGGAGTCAGGACAAAGTCGCTTCTCAGCCGTCGAGTGAGAACTTCTCGCCAACCAGCTCCTCGCTTAGTTTCCACAGACGACCGGCAGAAACGGCGTCACTGGCATGCGGGAATGGCTCTGCAAACTGGCAGTCGGAGAGATACAAGCCTTTGACATCTACAATGGTGGTTATGTCAATGGCAACTCTAGAGATCCTCGGAGCAAGATGCGGCAGATGTGGCCTACTTACCATTCAAAGCAGGGTCCAAGGCTGCCACAAGCGTGGTGGAACTCCCCTCGTCGGGAGTCTTCCAGTACGGCGCAACCTTGTAGAACTGGGCCGATAGTTCGGCATCTTGATCGCGGCTGAGGTCCGTCTCGATGGCTGGGTAGTGTACGCAGGTTGGGGTCAGCAAAGGCACCGTCTCAATCAGACACCCTGGAGGTGAATTAAAGCTGATCGAACTTACTGCCGGGGTGGAGAGTGTACGCAGCAACGCCTGTCTTGGCCAGATGTTCCTGGAGGTAGACGGTAAATAGAATGTTTGCCGTCTTGGACTGCGCATATGTGACAATGCCGTTGTATCCGTCCGGGGTACTTTTGGCAAAGGCCCCCTGGAGGGGTTTGAAGTGGTCTTCCTCGGGCGGCACCTCCTTTCCTTCAAAGTTGTAGTCCGAGAAGCGGATGGGAGACAGCCTGTGTCCCGCGCTGCTAAGCGACACGATGCGCGTTGCACCCGGCGGGTTGGACGCGGCCGCCTTTCGCAGGAGGGGCAGGAGGAGGTTGGTGAAGAGGAATGGGCCAATGTGGTTTGTGCCAAACTGCTGCTCGATACCCTCTGGGGTGGCTTGGCGGGATGTCACCACTATGCCGGCGTTGTTGATGAGGATGTCGAGCTGGTCGGTTAGCGCTTCCACATCGGCAGCAGCTTGTCGAACAGATTTCTGAGAGCCCAAGTCCAAGACGACGATCTTTACCCGGGTGCCCGGGAACGTCTCGGCAACTTGATGGGCCACCTCTTGAAGACGCGACTTGGTGCGGGACGCAAGGATCAGAAGCCCTGGGCTCTGGGAGGCGAGGTTCAACACGGTCGCCGAGCCGATTCCTTTCGGACTGACGCCGGTAATCAGGACTGCCACAGAACGTGGTTAGTAAGTTCCAGCTCGGCGGCTCGAGATATGCGTGAAGCGTGCACGGTGTACTTGCTTGTCTTTCCCCGAACCTGCTGAGCAAACACTCTGGCTACCTCGGAGCCAAGCGTCCTTTGGCCAAACGAAGGATAGGAAGTCATACTTCTCAATGGGAATCTTGATATACCAGAGAAGAGGGGTTTTGCCTGACAAGGTGAGTCGGCGGAAGTCGAGTACCTGCTGGCCTGCTCATGGCGCATCCCTTATATGGTCGGGCAACGGCTAGGGCATACATTTTACGCCGAATTACCCGCCATTCGGAATCGTGGCCGGCCATTGCTGAAGGTCGCCATCCGCTCAAGCCTGTGTTCACACCGACTGCGGCCTTCTGAGAGCCCCTTGTTGTTTGTTACCTAGTCAAAGACGGCACTACCCCGCATAATGAAGGTGGTAACCCCAAGCTTTCGTTCAAATCCCGAAGGTCGCCGAGGAGACAGGGAAAGGTTGTCCGTGTCTCTGTGAGGTTTTCGGCGGATGTCGAGTTCCCCACCGTCCCCCACCTTCATACTTGGGACGGGTTTTGAAGAGATAGCGGTTTTCTAAGCGTCCAGCCCGGCATTTTGAGCTTGTGTCGGCCCCAGGTCTTTCTCATGTGTAAGAATACCTACCTAGGTACCTTCGCTGAATTTGGTTTGCTTTATTGCAAGGTAGCCGCTGTGGTTCGAGTAGCATCATGCTAGGTGATTGGATTGCATCATTGTAATGGTATCTCCACGCTTCCACAATAACAGGCCGATCGTCGTAACAGGCCTCGCTGGTACCAGCGCTCCCAACAATCCAATTTTTCTTGGCAATCTTCCAATCCAATCAATCCAATTCAATTCAATTATGGAAATTTTGGGCTCAATTCAATCCAATTCATACACCGTGATTGATTGACGAATGCCAAATATTAGCCCTGATTTTTACCTTTTTTGGACACCCTGGAAAACCCTGGGGGAGTAAGTGATGCGGCCTGTTTGGCCGGAAAAACAGCCGGGCCGGGCGCGTTGTGGGGCCCTGGTTCGTGACGCGTCGCATCGTGATGGTTTCCCTTGGTGTTGCGACTTCTACGATCCGCCTGAAGCTCTCCATGGACCGGATGAGGTAGCAGGCTACCTTGGCGAGCCTTTTCGGCCGGTGGATCAACCGTTGCAGTGGTGTTTGAGCAACCAAGAGCGATTTCCTCGTCTGTCGAACATGGCGTTCGACTTGCTCTCTAATCCACCGATGTCAACAGAGTGCGAGAGGACGTTCAGCGTTGCGAAACTGGCCGTGGGGATGCAAAAGCACTCTATACAGGAGGATACGATCTCCAAGGTCCAGTGTTTGAAGAATTGGCTGCGAAACCGGGATCCTTAGCAGAGCTGTCAGGGGCCTAGTTGTCTCCGGGGGTGGGGGGGTTTGGGGGGTTTTGTCGGGTCGGAATAACCTCACCCGGAATCATATGACTATAATTGCAATTCGTCAATTCAATTCAATTCTGGGGCTGCAATCAATCAATTATTCATAAATGCTTCAATTCAATTCAATTCTGAAACACGGATTGGATTGATTGGATTGTTGGGAGCGCTGGCTGGTACCTCATCGCGATTTTTGGAAATCATGATGACAAGTTGGGACTTGGTCCAGTGGACAACTCCAGTGTCATGGTTGCCTGTTTGGCCGGAGTGTCTGAGAACATCGGATCAGACACTGACGTAAAGACCCTGGAAGCCTTTTTGAGGAACCATTCGGTGTTGCTTTGAGGATTGATTGAGCTTCTGAGAGGGAACTGGAAATTGGAACGGGAGTCGCGGACCCGCTTGATGGAAACTCCCGTTGCTCTCCACTCTCCACAGCCCCACACCGTTTTGCTCCCAGGTGCAGGGCAGTGGGGCATTCGGGTCGTAATTGGGAATCACTCCTTGACGCAACACGACCGCGTCGCAAACAACTTGACCGCCCAGTCCATCACACCCCATCAAACCCCATCGAAGACAAGCCTGCAATGTCGGACTCGGACGAATCCGAGCCTATTGGCTTCCTTGCTGAGCGGCCTGACAACAGTGGATCGAATGTTTCGCATGACCCCGACGAGACCGACGAAGAAGAGTCCGGCTCCGAGTCTGATTCTGACTTTGGCTCTGGTTCTGATGACTCACACAACGACCTCCTCGACCTGGAGGCGATAGACTGGGACGGGGAAGACAGCTGGGAGTCCGATGAAAGCGACGATGGACATGGAGACGGCGGACGCCGGCTTGGCTCGCGGTCGAACGACTCCCGCCCCTTCCCGCAGTTCTTGCGCCTCCCGCTGGAGCTACGCGTCCGAATCTGGGAGTTCTTCTGCCCCGACCTCACGGCCGAGTCTCGCGTCTACTGGTTTTCCATAATGGGCGGCATTCGCAACAACAAGGGCAGAGTCGAGGACCCCATTGTGTTCGATGACCGATTCCTCGAACAGCAGACTCGACCCGCCCGTGCCGTGTTGGCTGTCCACCACCAAAGCCGCCAAGTAGCATTGAAGGCGTTCCCCAACTCTCTTTCTTTCGGCAGACGCGGCCGCAGCATTCTTCGGCTCAATTCGCACAAAGACATTGTGGTGCTGGGCTTCAGCGGCTTCTTGGCCGGCGAATACGGGGGAACCATACCCCGGATACGCGGCTTCACTAAACACATCCGTCACCTGGCTCTTGAGTCGGATACCTTGGCCGACTATGGCTGCCGCTTGTCGCCGCTCCTCGACAATTTCAATCACCTCAAGGCAGCCTATTACGTCAACGACCAAGGCGAGTTCCGGTCACAACACCTGCGTTGGTGCACCACCGACCTGGCCCAGCGATACTCGCTCCTCACGTTTGAGGAGCAACCTGGCCTCGGCGAGGAAGCCCAGCATACGTACTGCTGGCCAGACTTCGCCAAGCACGGGCCGCTTGTCGCCAACGATATCCCCCTCGACGGGCTGGCCGACGACCTGAAGAAGAACTACATCGGGATCAAGGGGGCGACCTTCAAGGGACGCCCTGTCTGGCCCTTGGTCCAGTTCCTTTACGGGTCCTCCAACCTTCCGTATCTTCCCTGGGAGTCCTCCGACGACGAACACGATGACCAAGAGGAACCCGATGAGTACGAAAGCGAGGGGATCGACGACTCGGACAGTAGCGATGATGACGACAGCGATGACTCGGATGACCAGGGCTTGGATGTATTGGATGATGATGAGTTGGACCCGGAGTATGACCCGGACTTGAACCCGGGCGGCTCCGACATCGAGCCAACTATCGATATCCCACCAGGCGCTCGAATCAGGCCCAGTATCTTCGATCTAACACCAGACCTTAACCACCTCGACCCACCCTATGAAAGTGAAGCCGGCTTCTCCAGCCCGGAGCAGTCATCTACAACTTTGCAAGGATCGGATCAGGATGAGTCCGACGGTGATTCCGACCATCCAGCACCCCGCCCGTCAAGGCTGAAACGCCCGAGGGGGCGTGTCGTCGCGTCTGACTCAGAGGATGACTCGGACGACGACGACGATGCTCGCAAGCGAGCACGCACCGACAATCGCGGCGCCCCTATCGTGTTGTCTGGCGATGACGAGGCAGCTGAAGTCCGAAACGTTGGGGAGAATAGTCGAGTTCAAGCGGTTATCCCTGAAGATTCTGACGGCGAGGACGGGGAAGAAGCAGGAGACAGCGGGTCCAGTGTGACCGGCTCAGAAGAAGAGGATGAGGACTCTGAGGGAGGGGCCGCCGTCCCTAACTCGTTGTCATTTGCGGAGAAGCTGCAGCTACATCGCGAAAGAAACTCCACCCCCCCATCCGCCGGTGAGAATTTCGACGTTGAAGAGATGAGCGGGGATGACTACGATGCCCGGGACTATGAGGACTTTCAGGACGATGATGAAAGCAATGGGGCATCGGGAATGGGGGAAGACGATGAGCAAGAGCAGTTCCTGGCCGGTGATGACGACGATGAAGAGGTTTACGAAGATTGATACGAAACCTTTTCCACTAAGGCTTCCTACGGATGGGGAGCGGATTGCCTGCTACGAATAGATGACACCAAATGGTGACAGCTGCTCTAGGGACTTGGATGGGTTATCAGTGGTCATTCAAGTTCTTGCTGTCGGGCAGTAACTAAACCTCCGCATCACTGGGTGCCAGAACAACACGAGAACCACTTTGATCAGCAGCTGCAGTGAGCAATGAACTGCTTGCGATAACGAGGCAACGACTCATAGCCACGCAGACATTCGAAGAGTTTTCTGCCTGAGCAACTTGCCTACATGCGTGGTATGTTTTGGAATCCTGCTGGACAAGGACACCGCCAGCTAACATTATTTATAGCATCCCAAATGCCACCGCCGGCAGGACACCAATTAGCTACTATAGAGCAGGCCCGTCCCATGTCTCTCTCCTCAACCTCCCAAACCACGCCTGCTTATGGGGGAACGTAATCTCCTTCTCCTTGGTGAACCCGGCATCCTCAAGATGACGGATGAATCTGTGCGAAGCTGGTTTTTAGCCTGCGCCCAACACCGGACTCGGATGGATGATGGTGAATGCAACAAACTAACCTGGCATTATCCACCCTCGGCTCCAGACAGACACTCATGGTCCGGTTATCGGCGCAAAACATCCAATGCACCAAGCTAGTCAGCCAGCTCTGCACCCGGCCGCGCGCCCACTCCTCGCCGACCAGCACATGGCACCCGCGGTCCCAGTCGTCCGTGGCCGAGGCGCTTCCAGCATACCGCCCCAGCAGGTCCTCCTTGACCCAGTACAGTTCAAAGTAACCAAACGGCACGCCGCCCCATAGGCCAATGGCTGGAAAACTGTGGCGGCTCTGCAGCGCGCTGGCCAGCATGCTGGGTGCGTACTTGCCCCAGAAGCGCGACACGCGCGGGTTAGCGTGCCACATCTCGAGCAGCGCCGAGTCGGTCATGGAGGAGAGGCGCTGTTGCGAGGATGCCGGGGCCGAGGCTGAGGACGGGGATTTGTCCGCGCCTACGGGCCCCATGTAGGGCACCGGCTTGGGCGAGACGGAGGCGACGCGGAACGAAAGATACTGCCCCACCGAGGGGATGAAGCGCGTGTAAAAGACCTCACCCATTCGCGGAGGCTTCGGCCGCAGCGGGTGGCGCACGTGGTTGGTCATGGTGTATTGCAGTGGCGGCGGCGGGTAATATGTCGGGAGGTGGGAGGCGCTGAAGAAGGGCCCGATGGGGAACGAGGGCACGCTGGTCAGCGAGACCGGGGGTGCCGCTCCGGGGACGTCGCCTGCCTCGGCGATGACGAGCTGGGGCGGTTTCTGTGTGTCGTACCCCCTCCCTGCTGGGGCTGGCGAGCATGGTCGGCTCGGCGTCGGCGAACCGGGGTATGAGCGAGCCACTGTGTTGCCGGTGGGCTGGAGGGTGAAGAGGAACAGACGGCCTGGTATCTGCCAGAACATTCGCTGCGAGACGAACATGTTGGCCCAGACGTTGTCGGTGTCCTCCAGGGCCGTGCCGACGGCCGAGTTGAAGCTCGCGATCAGCCCCATGCGCTCCAACTTGGGTATTAGGTTCCGCCCACGAAGCACGCCGTCCCGCTTGACCCGCACTCGCCACTCGCCCTGGGGTTTGCCGGATTTCGGGGTCTGCTTGGAAGCCTGAGTCGTGATGGTGGTGGGCGGCGGCGGCTGGTGAAAGTACCAGTAGAGCGTGACCCAGAGCATCATGGCGATCTGACGGGTAGGGCTCGCCGCGGGTTTGAACTCGGAGTTGGAGGGGTTCGAGATGGACGAGATGAAGAGGCCGTCGCTTTGCAGCGTCGGCTTTGTGAAGGAGTGGACGTGTGGTTTCCCCTCGGACGGGCTCGAAGTCGAGTTGGCATGCCCTTCATCGTCGTTGTTGTCGTTGCCGCTGTTGGTGTTGTCTTCGGTGTGGATAACGATGGTCCAACCGATGGGAAAGGCATGCTGGTGCGTACTCAGATCGTTCGACTTGAAGAAGAGGCCGGCAAAGACGGGCGTCACAGTGAAGTGCTGCCCGTCGGGCAAGTAGACGACTTGAGGGCCCATTGACGCCGAGAATTCGATTGGATTCGAAGCGAACCAAGGCTTGGGGCTTCAAGCTTGTTAGAACGGAATCGCGGGGTAGCTGTGCCTTTGCTAGGATCCATGAGCTGTAGATCAGATCAGATCGCCGAGGATAGCAGCAAATTCCATGTTCGTTTGCTGGCTGACGTTAGTCCAAGGTAGGGAACTTACAGGAGAGATACCTATCACTGCAACTCCTGTGGTCACCCGAATTTGATGCAACCTCGCCTGCCGCCCACAGGACGACAATCATCCGGCCGCATAGGTCTCGAAAATTGCGCAGCGTGGTTCGGAGAGACACGCGACAGTGGGCAGTTGGGGATGCCGTCATAGCTTGTTGCCCCGCAGCGGGGCGCTCGCTTTCATGTCCGCTGCGGCACACGATCACCCCACCTCCCCCGCTCTCAGCGGACAAATCCGCAGGACCGTCTTCCATTGTGGGCTGATGTTGGTTTTTTACACTGGCAGCCGAATGAATGCTGTCTGATTGAGCTCTGCGATGGTTACAAACAGGGCATCCGCCATTCAATTAGCTTGTCATTGTTATTGCCAAAGTCGCACAGGATAGAGCTAGTCTTTACCACGACTCGTCCCGCCTTCTTTGCCTTGATTCGCCGTCCCCGACTCCTCCTTCTTCTTCCTCTCTTGCTCTGTGTACGCTTCGTCCTTCTCTTTTTGCGACGACCGCTCTTCGGTCAGCACTTCTTTGACCTCGTCTCCGACCTCCTTCGCCTCGTCCCAATCGACATCGTATTCGACCGCCACCATTTTGATTTCGCGCCGCAACGCGTTTGCCTCGTGGACGAGTTGCTCCCATCTATGCAGGTCGAAGCCGCGCTGTTGGTAGTGGACATCTTGGCGGCGCGACACGGTCACGTTCATGGCCGCCTTGTAGCTCAGGTCCTTGCTGATGTAGAGGAACCACAGGTAGCCGCCCATGATGGTCGTCAGTCCAGCCAGATAGGTCACCGGTTCGACGAGGTCCCTACCAGACCACCATGGTCAGCACACTTGGCCTCATTGCGGTTTGCGAACATTGAAGACGTACCAGCCAAACTCGGTGTGGAAGGTGACATAATAGACGACCCCCCACCAGCACGAAAGCACCGCGAACCCTCCCTTGGCTAGCAGGTTGGCGCCCTTGTGCGCGAGCAGATCGCACTCGCGCTTGAGCCTCGACAGCTCGTCAATCTGCCGACTCATCCTGCGCAGCTGGGCGCGCATGTAGTAGGTCCGGTCGTTGAAGGACGGCACGCTCACGCGCATCTCGACGTGGTACCCTTCGATGTCGATGGCAAACTCGCGGCCTCGTGCGGCGTCGCGGATGAAATCGCCCACCTCGGTGCTGTTGCTCCAGCGAATCCACCTCTTATCTGACCCTTCTCGCTCGGGCCCCTCGTGGCCGAGCCCGGAAAATGATGCGACATTCTTCCCGGCGCCGCCGCCCCGTGAGCCCCTCTCTTCATCCTTGTGCTTCGCCTCGGACCTCGTTGTTGGCTTGTTGTCGCTGTACTCGGTGTCCTCGGCGTTGAAGTATACACTGGGTGTTTTCTCTCGCCCCCTTTCGACCACGGGCGGAATCTCGGCTTGGATCAGGCGCTCGGCATACGATAACGGCTGGTGCGGGTGGACAAGTAACGCCAGTGGCTGTATCCTGTCGTTGTGCTGGATGGAGCGGCCGGAGCCGTCCTTGCTGCCATTGTCCTGTTCTTTTGGGAGGACGATGGGGAGGGGAAGCATCAGCTTCAGTAGGCGTGTCGGCGTCGTCAAGAGCTTGCCTACACATCCGTGTTAGAACCAAAAGGCATCGTGCGGTAAAAGAGCCTCGATAAACCGAATTACAGGGGTGGAGGAACCAACCCTTCGTTACCGGAGCAATTTGCTTTCCGTCCTTATCGACTGGTGGCTCATCCCCTCCATGTCGATGCCATGGGCGCTCCACTTGACTTTGTCTGGCCCTCACCTCATGTTCCTGCTCCTCGAGCGCTTTCTGGTCGAGTTCCTTGGCCTTGGCCTCAGGTTCGGTCTGGTCGGGCACCGCTGTCGAATCAGCCCGCAGCCGCGATGCAGATATCCCTGTGCGAAACGGCCGGTATGAGAAGGGACTTTGGGCCTGACAGCGCGTTGCGAGCCTCCACGTCGACGAGCCATGTATCAGCTGGCGGTGCAGTCGCACGAACACATAGCTCATGGCGGCTGTCTAACTCTTTGGTAATTGTCATTCGCGAGGAAGAGGATGAGTCCTCGGGCTGAAAGTGCGCCTGCCGGTTTTCTCGAGGTACGACTCTCGGGACAGATTCTGGAAACACGACGGTGACGTCAATGGAAGCCCATGTCGGATGTCGAATTGGCATCTCTTGGCGCCAAGCACGGGGGCTCAAAGAGTAAGATACCTTGCCACGTTACAGGTAATAACGCTATGCGTTTAACCCGCCTGCCGGGTAGGCATGAACCGCCTTTCCGAACCATGGGATTCGAAGGCTTCCCGCAAGACCATGGCACTCTAAACCTGTTGCGACGCACTCGAACGATACAAACTCAAGACACGATCAAATGGCATTCCCCAACCATTATGCACACCGCAAGGTGGCCGAGACCAAGGCCAAGCCGTGCGACATCTGCTTCAAGCTCAGCTCCAGCGTGCTGATCACCACCGGCAGCAAGGTTAGTACTCCCGGGTTCGTCACATGGTGCACAGCTTCTCTGATGCATGTTGTTCTCTGCCAGGACTGGTTCTACGTCTGCCCCGCCCACCTCAAAGACCCCGCGTATTGCACGCCAAAGATCGACCAGGCCGCCATCGAGGCCCGCAAGAAGCGCGCACTCGAAGAGGAGATGGAGCGGGTAAAAAAGGAATACGAGGAGAAGCAGAAACTGAAGGAGAAGGAAGCCGCCAAGGGTGACAAGAAAGACAAGGCAGACGACAAGACCGACAAGAACGACAAGCCCATTGACGACGCCGACAAGACTGTAAACAAGACTGAACCGGTCAGCACTCCCAAGGCAGGGGAGGGGGAGGGGGAGGAGGAGGAGGAGCCCCGCGTGTTTGAGCTCAAGAGGTAAGATGGTAACAGGAACGTTGTCCCTCATGTGCGTCGCGCTGACACACCCGCGCTCCTAGCACTTTTTACCAGCAGCGGCTGAACAAAAAGAGGCAAGCCGAGATCGTGCGGCGCAACCGCGAGCGCCTCCGAGATCCGACCTTCTTCCCGTCGGTGCCCAAGAACCTCCCATGATGAGCGGCCCGACGATGTCAAGAGTTGAGAATCGAGCATAAGACCAAACGAACCGCCTTGAGCTCCCTAGATGCCGACACGGAAGTTGCACACTAGAAATCTCTCGCCCATCCCTCCTATCCGATCAGGCGTCGGGTATCACATGCGACACCAACGATGAGCTGATAAACTTGGCTCGCAGACAAATGCACGGGTGGTGGGGTGTCTGGTGCATGGCCCCAGTGTCGCGCCACGATGACAGCATATCCGAGTCCTGCACCTCCTCCTTTCAGGAACCGCTTGACTACCTCTAGCAAACAAGGGCATGCCGCAGTGAGACGACCGAGTGGACTGAGACACGCCGGCATGAAGGGCTGCCAAGGGGGCTTTTTACAGCAATGCTTCAGTGCGCTACTTTCTATCGGCCGGTGTCGGGAAGGTTATGACTCACCGCCACGCCCGGTGCCACGTGGAATGAAGCAGCGATTTGAAGTCTCGCATGATCCCGAACCGTCAGTCACTCTTCGTGGTTGATGACTTTGGAAACGTCCCGCCAAGCCCGTTTAGGAGATGGGTTCGGTGAATTGTTGCCCCATCTGACGAGCGGCTGCGACAAGATGGCGTCTTTTAACGGTTGCCGTGGGGGTACAATACACCGTCCGCTCCGTTGCGGAGAACCCGAAAGTCCGTTAGCTGTGTCCTCGTCGCGGAGATGGTTCCTGTATGCGGAGGAACCAGGTCTTGGAACAAGACCTGCCAGCTGATTCCCAAGGCCTTCGGCCATGATGGCACCGATGATCTGAGCCAGCTGTTGGCCGAGAGCAGTCCACACGTCTACGCATCTGAAGAAGAACGGATCCGTCGGTCTGTCGGGCAGCACTATCCACACCATCTCTTCAGCCCATCAGGCGGTTTGCGTCAGAAACGTCGCGTTCCGCCGCCTCATTGGGACTTAGTGCTTACATGGTGTGAGCTGTCACTCTGCACGGCATCCGCTCCGGCGGACAAACGACTGGGGTGCTGCGCAGTCAGCCGTCTGCAATGCCCGTCGTTTCTGATGCGTACTCCGCCGCCCAGCGAACAGTTACTAGCTGTGGGGATATTGGAAGAAAGTGGTTGGATAGCAATGGCCAAGGGACAAAAAAGTCGAACATCTGGATGCGCGGGGTAATGAGGAGGCTCGAGATGGGAATGGTGTGTCCCAGAGAGAGTCTTGTGCGGCAGCAAAGGAAACGCTGACCCCCGACGTGGGAGCCAGTGAGCATGGATGGGGATAGTGGCCTGGAATTACCTGCTGACTTCGCCGTCACAGTCAAATCGGACAACAGCATTTCCGGTTCGGGAGGAAGATCGATATCACATGAGCTGACTTCATCTACTTCAAGTCTACTCCCATGTGTATCTGTGCTAGCTGGCTGTAAACAAAAGCCACTGTTAGGTCCCCTGGTGTGACGTGGAGCGAGAAACATCAGATAGCAACCCGGTGAAGGTTCTTTGAAAGCTTTCATGGTTGAGTGGACCTTTCTCTGCTGTGCTCGAGACCGCCAAAGTGCGTGTCATAGGTAACCTGAGCCCAGGAATACACTTCTCCAGAACTTTCTGGGGTTTCGCTCAAGTGGCGCCATATGGGCTAGAGCCCCGAGGTATGTCTGGGTACCACCTATGGTACGAATTGTGGTTCGGCCCTTTCTAAGACATTCCGCAGACACGGCCCCCTTAGGTGGGTGGGACATCATGTAAACAAACATCTCAGGGGCTTCCTCATCCCTCAACTCGTGGATCATGAGCAGGTTCCCGGGGGAGCAAGTCTTTCACTCTGCCTCCGCAGAAGAGAGAAATGTGAGCTCAAGGACTGCTCTTTGTTGTGTCAGAAGGGTCATCCACGAGCGAGGGTAATGAGGCCTACTTGATGAAGCCGGAGGTTACTGGCGCGAAGTCCCGATCGGTGTGCTTGCAGACCATGTCCCAGATACCGGCCGACTTTGCGAAAAGCACGGCTTACGGGGAAGCACTCCAGTATACCGCGTTCTCAGCAAGTTACAACCCTATCATAGATTCTCTTTGAGCCTGTCGATATCAGTCGAGGTGGTAGCCGCAACGGGTAGTCTGGCAGTTCCGGGCGGCATTCGGATACCCAACGCAGCTATGCGGTCAGCGAGTGCGCCAGAGCCAGTCTTGTTGCGCCTGTCGCCCGTCGCGACTTTGTCGACCTTGCTGGTCTGAAGCGAGAAGGCCGGCGCAACCCACTCGCCGCAACTGCACTTGAAACCTTGCCAGGCATAGCGGCCGATGGACGCGGCGCATTTGGCGTTGGGGCAGATCAGGCGGCCGTCCAGCGTGCCGTCCTCCAGAATGGGCCGCATCCACGATAGCGCCTCGATGAAGAAGTGCGGGCACTCGGCGGCCCGTTCCGTGCTGCTGCTGCTCTTGGCGTTGCCCCTTCCTTGGTGCGGGATGATGAAGGGCGCCGTCGCCAGCACGCGCCGACACTTCTTGCACCTCAACTCCGTCCATTGACTGCAATCCGCGGCGTTTGTGGTCCTGCCCGACTTGGCGCCAGCACCACTTTCCGCTTGCTGCGGCTCCTCATCCTCGAAGCGAATCCAGTCTGGCGCCCTTCCAATTCTCGCGGCGTCTTCCACCTCCCGTTTGTAAAGCCAGCGCTGGTAGGCGGGCGCCTTCTCGACGGCATCGTCACTGTCGGCGGGGCAGCCCATGTCCCACCACATTTCGAGCTGGCGCATGAAGCCGTCGTTGGGCTCGGCTATCGGGCGGGTCTTGCGGACCCATTCCAGGGCCTGCGCCACGGCCGCTTGTGCCGTTATTGTCGGGTTCGACTTGCCGAAGCGGTGAGGGTGTTTCCAGAGAAGGTATGCGATGACAGCCGTGACGGAACGGGATTTGCCCATTGCGCAATGGACGAGGACGGCGCCGTGGGGGGAGCGAGGAGGGGTCGCTGTGTTTGTTGTTGTCGGTGTTGGTGGGGGTTCGTTGACGGCCGACTTATCGGGGACAGCACCGGCACCGTTCAGTCCTCTGCCGATGAAACGCACCATCTTGGGCAAGTGCACGATGATATCCTGGTCCTCCATATCGTCGATGTCGATGCTGAGGTGGTCGACATTCCGATACGCGGCATTTTCTAGGTTGATCGAGAAGTTGATGACGGAGAGGATGTGGGTGATGCCGTGTTCCTGCACGAGTCGCCCGCGGTTGACGCCGAAGACGCTGCCGCATGTGTCAGTTGGGATGTCCCAATGCTAGGTAGTCGATGGTACTCGTCAAGATATGGACACTCACCCTCCGACATAGAGCTCGTCAGCTCCGTTGATGCGGTTGAGCGCCATGGCAACGCAACGTTCTTGAGCTGACACTGACGTGGTGGTGACCGATGATTGTTTTCTGCTCGGCAGGCCTTGCTGCCCCGCGGAGGTGCGGGGCTGCCCTGGCACCCCTGTCAGGGGTCCATGGCTGTACCGCGGTACGCAATGCCTACTGTACCGTACAGTATACCCTACGCACAACGGGCCATCGACACAGAAGGTGAGGCCCTGCAGTAGCCTGTGTTGGGTGTTATGTGTACTAGTGAGAAAGGAAGAGCAAAAAGGTACTTGTCTATTGTTCATGGGAGTCGTCGCTCATCAGTACAACATGGTAGCCGCCCGAGAACTTCCTTGTACTCCGTAAGGTATTATTCCGTCAGGCACCAGTACCACCTTACCCAGCCCAGATCCTTGACGCCTCATGAATCCCGCAACCTAGCCACCCACTACACTAAGAGCCTAGGTCATGACCTGACTGCGAGGCGAAAATGCATTTTTGAGTGGTAAATGTCCGTTTCAGTCCCAGCTGGTACGCTGCCCCGGGTACCCGTGGTTGATCTTCCGACAACAACAGCGCTGCCGCAATGGATGTGCGTTGTGACGGTGCGTCACCCCGCAACAACGGCGCAGCGGCTGCTTGAAAGCGCGCCGGATGAAAAGCTTTATCCACGAGCAAGGATGCCACGCCTGGCACAAGGGCCGATGCGCCATTGCATGCCTTGGCCAAGGGCGTCGTTCCAATTGAATCAACCAAGACGAGGGAAGGCTGTCAAGCAGTCCTGAGGTCCTGAGGCGGTCCAAATGCCACAGCCACACTGTTTCTTGGGGAACTGGTGCCCGGCAATCGGAACCCTGGTAATCCTGTGGCCCAGCTTTGAGACAGGGACAGGGCAGAGCGAATATCCTCAGAAGCTCAGGTGAGCACCTAGGTCCCAGCCGTCCGGGTCCCCATGCCGCGGGGGCCTGTACCCTCATCGCGGTCCCGTGGATTGCCTGAGGCTGCTCATCTCGTTGGGACGGGCGGGTCCTCCTCCATCATACAGGCGTTCTCGAGCATGTTGGTCCATTTGCCGCTGGTCCCCGCGTGGCTGTGCTTGAGATGCTGGCGGAAGTGGTCGGCCCGAAAGAACTTCTTGCTCGAGTTGCACTCTCGGAACTTGTGCACGTCCTGCAGATGCCGAATGCGGTCCTCCAGGTCCTGGTCACTCACGCTGGCTGCTGCCCCGCCCTGACCCGGCCCGGTCCTGGGGTACTCTTCGCCGCAGTATCCACAGACGTCCGCCTCGCCGGGCCTCGTCGTGCTGTCGTGGAAGGCCCGCTCATAGCCCGTCAAGGCCGAACATGACCAACTGTGGCGCCGGACATGGAGCGAGTTCTGGTGTCTCTCGGCCTCGTTCTTGTTCTTGAAGCGGTTGCCGCAGAACGAGCACTCGTACTGCTTCTCCGCCTCGTGGGCTCTGATGAAAACTGTCAGCGAGAAAACTGCACGCGAGAAGAAATAGCGTACCTCAGCTCGTCCTCCGACTCGAACTTCTTGGGCTTCTTCGGACAACACTCGCACATGTAAGGCCCCTTGAGCTTGGTGGCTAGGCTGCTGTGGCTCTTGGGAATCTCGGCAAGTTTGCGCGGCGACGCCACCGTGCGCGATACTTGCGACGGCACCGGCTGCTCGCTGGGTGTCCGGTGGTGTGGTGACGGCACGCCAGCAGATCGGCTGACCGAGGGCCGCGGAGAGGCGGATAGACTGGGCGGCGGGTAGGGGCTGCTGCAGCCCATGGGGTCCGTCGGAGAGAGGCCGCCCGGGGACAGTCCGTTCGGCGAGCGGCGCCCAAAGGAGCCCAGACTTGTGATGCTACTCGCCGTGAGGTTGCTGGCGAAACTCCCGCTCCGGCTCACCGACGAGACGCTCGACACCGAGTTCTGGGGTATGACAAGCAGTCTGGGCGTTGGTGAGCCCCTTGCCACCAAGCCACCGTCCCTCCTCCTGAGCAGGTCGTTCGCGAGAGCAGCATCGTCGCTGGGCGGTGACGAGGCCCGCCGTTTCTGCCCGGGCTGGTAGCCATCCCGCTCTCTGTCTCGGTCCCGTTCCCTGTCCCAGTCCCTATCCCTCCACTGGTCTTCGATGGCCAGGCTGCGCATGCGCGATGTTTCCTCCATTGGAAAATCCGTGTCATCTTCGCGCCCCTCAAAGCCGCCATAACCCGAGCGCGCGCCGTCTTCCGGCAGCGGCGCCCCCAGTATCCTGTGGTGGGTGGGCGGAAGCGGGGAGCCATCGTAGTCACTAACGTCAGCCTCTAAGGGCGAGCGGTGGTCGAACGAGCCTCGCCCATGACGGCCCAATGGCGGCGCGGCGATTGGAGACTTGGCCGACATGGCGCCTGGTGACCTGGTGAGGTCCGAGCCGACAAATGGCTGGCGGGTCCGGTGCGGGAGGGAAAGCGTGGTCAAGTGCGAGTGGTGGGGACGGGGGCCGGGAACGTCGTTAACCGAGGCGCTGAGGCCGGAGCGTCGTGCGGGCCGGTTCAGCCTGTCGAGCATGGAGTGGTCGATCGAGTCGCCATTGGGACGGTAGTTGTTCATTGTGCGCTGACCAAAGCGTGAAGGGGGGAAGCCCGAAGACCTAGAATGCCGGCGCGTCAGCCCACCCAGGGAGGTTCACACTACCTCGCACAAACATCGACAACAACACCAGGTGGTAGGACTGTTTACGAACCTCAAGCTCTCGAGGCTGTGGTACCCATCATCCGAAAATTCACCCCTGAAGGGTAGATCTCGTCGCTTGAAGCTATGGCCAAACGAGTCGGTGTCCGGGCTCCCATATTCGTCCCGGCGCATGCTCTCCTTGAATTGTAGAGTCGGATCGACAGGGCCGTTGATGGGTACCAGCCGAGGCGGAGGCAACGGCGGGGGCACGTCGGTCTGGTCCATGCCGCGTATCGCCATGGGGTTCGAGGCGGCCGATGGCGAGAGATTGTCGGAGAAGGGAATGGCACGACTTGAGGACCCAAACCCTCTGCGAACCTCCTCGCCGCGGCCGATTGATATGGGGGGGAGAGGGCTGGTGGTTGTGTCTCTTCCCCCGTAACCGCGCGATGACGCCTGAATAGGGATTGCGGCCATGGCGTCAAGATGGCCGGCGTGCTCGCGCAAGACCGGGAACGTGAATGGAGGGCGAGCGAGGATGGCGAGGCCGGGGCCGCTGAGAGGCGACGTGAGAGAGCTGAGGTGCAAGGCGACAGCCGCCTCGCCACCGCGGCTGCTTACGAGTCCTGAGCTGAACCGAGGACCAGTCAGAGAAGCGAAAGCCAGCAGTTCTATGACTGGCAGCCGGCGACGTTGAAAAAAGTTGGAAGCTTCAGCTGCTCTGCCGTCCCAGTAGCTGGTCTTGACGGTCCTCTCGATTTGGGATTGGTTGCGATCAGCTCAATCCGGGCGACATGAAGAACGGATGCACCCCGCGCGCATCTGATGACTGGAACCGAGCCGGAAAGCTGTACGAAAGGGGGAAAGGAGCGCGGAACGAAGGCGGCGTACGGAGCTTCGCAGTAAATAACGTTAACAAGCAAGAAGTTGATTACCTAACGTCGTCCTATCCGCCGATGATAAAACGGGACTCGTCAGGAAATAATAAAATAAATACAAACGGCAGACAGCGTCAACGCCCATTACGACAGCCCTAGCGACCAGGCCACTGGGACCGCCAGTACAGCCAGCCTAGCGTGTGGAGAAGAAATGATGTGCCGGGATTGTTGCAGCAATTTGAGCCAGTCAGCAAAGACGGCCAAGTCGGCGTCTCCAACTCATGTGGAGCCGCCGGCAATGGCAAATGTCTGGCCCCCGCGGTCAGCTGTGTGGTGACTGTGGTCGTTGATTATCTGCAAGATTGGTACGTTAACCTGGGTGTTCGGCGTGGAACCAGGAGTTCATCAGTTTATCGTGTTGCGATGGCACTATTGATGTTCTCAATCTATTGGGGCTTGTGGTCCTCAGGCCTCGTACATCGCCTTGACAGGTTTTGCAAGACATGCGAAACGAAAGTGGTGTGTCGTGTTTCTCGTCCGACACGATCGTAGGGCTGTTCCGGCACGGGATGCGGCGGCAGCGGGGACGGCACGCACCATGTCTGTCGACCTGGGAGCAAAACGGAACCCGCGGATCCTGAGGACTGGGGGTTTGCAATCGGGGGAGCTTTTGAGAATCGGTGGGCGACAGACCCGATTTCTGAGCCGGAGCGGAATACCATCTTTTTCGCTCAGCTCAGCAACCACTAGTAAGGGCAATTTCATGTCTTATTGGCCTAATTCATCTTATCTTCTATTGACGTACCTCAGCCTATCGACGCCTGGCCAGTGGCTGGTGAAATGAGTGAAAAACACGGCATTCAGGTTTGCTTGGTCGCTAGTTACCTACGCAGTATCGAAGGAACGAACATGCATATCCACATCCCTTCGCTCCAGAGACCGGCAGGCATGTGTGAGGCCCTGCAGGAATTGCAGGGTTTGATGCATCTCAACCAGACGTCTGACTTTGAGGACCTGCCCACATTTCCCCACCACCCAAGGAGAGGATGCAAGTCTTGGGCTGTGAAGACACTCGTCCCCTTACTACAAGGCGCCGGGGTTTGTTTTGTTAGCGCGTGTGACTTACAGGGTTGTGACGCAGCAAATTCGCCACAGATGTAATATTTCGCCACTATGTCACTTTCCTAATATATTCAATAGGAAAGTGACTTCTATAGCGATATTCAGACCATTTTTGTCATTCTACAACCATGGCGGTGCCTCGAGGTCTTGCAATTTCCCAGCTCCTAAATCCAGCTACCCCAACCACACCAACCAAGCGTAAGAAAGCTAGCGATTTGACTCGCGATGAGAGGCTCAAGGTCCGAGGCCTTTACCAATATGGAGGTTTTACTTATCACCAGATTGCCCGACGTACTGGGTTTACTGCCCGGCAAGTTCAGTGGGCATGCGCCGGCCCAGCTACACCCCAGAAGACGAAGTCACGCAAAGGACGAATGCCAACACCTGAGAAACAACGGCTGAAGACCTGGTTCGAGGAGTCGAAGGTCAACGAATATACCTCCCTTCGAACATTACGCTCCCGAGTCCCCGAGCCTCTTCAACACTTTGGCGAAGATGCTCTTTTCCGTGCTGTTTCCGACCTCGACCGTAAGAGCCGGCCCCGACCGTACGAAGTTGACCTAACCCCTCGAAAAAGAAGACGTCGAGTCCTCTTTTCCCAGGAACAACTACGCCTTCGGCCACGGCCACAAGATTGGGAGGGGGTTCTCTTTTCAGATGAAAAATGGGCACGAAACGACCCCCTGAACGCCGGGCGTGTCTTGTTATACAAGGATGATGACATTCAGAACCATCGTCGGAGGAGAAGGAAGCCCGAAGGATGGATGTTTTGGGGTTCATTTGCTGGGATAAGGAGAGGTCCTTCGTTCATTTGGCCGAAGGAGTATGGAGGCATTGGTGGCCAGAATTACACTCGAGAGATTGTTCCTTTGGTGGCAGGCTTCAACAACCGGTATGGCCCTGTCTTGTTCCAACAAGACAATGCTCCAGGTCATCGGGCACGGGTAACACAGGAAGCACTTCGGCAGGCTGGTATTGAGCTTCTTCGATGGCCAGGATACTCTCCTGACCTTGCACCTATTGAGAATGTATGGCCTCGGTTAGTTGAAGAGATGGAGGCCCGGTGTGAAGATATTCAAGCGCTTACAGAAGCTGAGTTATATGGACTTATCCAACAAGCTTAGATGGCTATACCGGAGGACTTTTTCCTGTATCTAGCTCACTCAATGCCTCGGAGGTTACAGATGTGCATTGATGCGGAGGGCAAAACAATAAAATACTGATTCCTACACTCTGATACCTTGTTATATTGTAGCAACCCCTGGTCTAGCTAGTGGCTTGGCTGTATCACGCTAACAAAACAAACCCCGGCGCCTTGTACCTGGATCTCAAGGTACTCATCTAGTACAGAACTCACAGCCTGCTTGATTTCCATCTCAGTAACGTATCACCTGTGCGTGATTCCTACGTTACCAACCTCGAGCCAACTGCAGCAACCAGCGACAGCGTCGCCGTCGCGTCGCCTGACCGACCGGCTTCTCTGCACCCTGGCTTGTGCGTGACAGGGAGCGCCTTGCATGGCAGCCCCGGGTGGGGTTTCGCCCTGCTGGGCGAAAAAGGGGTTCAGGAGGTGGGGTAGTTCCCCGCCAAGCTTTAAGGACAGGGGGCGTGGCATCTCACGTCTTTTGTATTTTCTTACTCAACTCAAACTCCTTAACGTTATGAGTCGCTTGAGGTCGGTGGCTTTGCGCTCGCAGGTATCTGGTCTTCCTGAACAATAATTGTAGTGTTAGGGACCGTTGATTAAGTTGATAAGGTCAACCGCTTCCAGCTGGGTACTTTAGTCCAGATACTGTTGCAAGCTGACGCCAAGCTCGCCTTGTCAACCTCCACGATCGCCTTCGTCAGCACGGAGAGTACGGAAAGGATCCAGATTACTTACCGGCGAACGAGACGATCTACGTTCCAGGTTAGGTGTGGGATTCTTCCATAAGGAGTAGACACGCTAGTGGGACTTCGATTTCTCAAACATCCACAAATACAACCGACAACACAAGACTGGATCGACATACCTAGTCCACAAGGGACTGTTATCATCGGAGCCGGCACGCTTGAAGCTATCCACCCGAGCTACCTAGGTAAGGCAGGGGCAGCGATCGCTCAGGCGACAGCACAGCCAATGCTAGGCTGCAAGTGACAGCTTTGATAGTTACCGAGCTCGCCGAGTTACAGCAACGGGCCCTCTCCGGACAGCTTTGCCTAATGCGTTCATCGTTTTGCTTCACCGAGAAAGGATCGAGTTGGGTGTCCATCTTGGGGAAGCGGGCTTCACGGCTCCGGTCATTGCCACTAATAACCGGCCTCGGTGCCGAGTAAGTGGACGACACAAAGGCAGGACGTTCAGCCAGCCGCCCTGACAAACGGGACTCGGAACATCTGCATCGCGGACCGGAGGTTGGTCACGGCACGCTCACAATGCACATCATATCCGCAGGATGTTCGGCACGGCGAAAATATCAGCCCTACGGTATAGTATTGTTGATTGTACGTGCAGGGTATTCCGTTCGGGGAGTTCTTCTAATATATTTAGCGAGCCGTCTCGGTTTTGCTTCTTTCGCCTCGGCCTCGGCTGTTGGCAGCTGCTGTCCTCTCTCTCCTTGCCATCCACGTGTTGTCCAGTCAGAGTCTGGCAGAAAGCAGGAAGGACAGGGATGAAAGAGAATGTGCCTTCCTCTGGAGCTCGGATCTTCCATTGCTATCCATACAATACGAAGTAGGTACCTACCTTTTGCTTGCGGCGTCCGTCGAATCTTCCCCGCAGGTTGGATACGGGAAGGCGTGGTGATAGCGGGGTAAACCGCAAGTCCACTTTTATCGCGGTGGAATCGTTCCTCTACTGTGTAGCACATTTCATGGGCACCCCGCCGTTCATCAGAATCGAGGACTCGAGTCAGTTCTCACAACAGAGCGCCGATCATCCCTCCAGCAGTCGCCCAGCCGCTAACGAAGAGTGACTAAGGTCGGCAAAACTCAATCGGGTTAGTTCACAGTAGGCTGCTAGGGGTCATCTACTTCCATTGCCCTGGCTTTGTTTGTACAGGTCGGCTGACATGAGGTTGGAGCGGTCCCGTAGCTCGGGAGCCTTCCCCCGGCGAGAAGCAGCTCGGCTCAGTCGAGTTGAACTCAGGTTGGGTGTCCAAGCACGTGTAGCATGGACAGGTGACGGTTATGGGGACCACGTCGCTCCGGTGCAACCGAGGAGAACGGAGAGGTGACATGAAATGCTCCCGTCCCTGTCCCGACATCTTCAACAGATTCTACAAACAGAGCGCGGCAGGACAACGACCCAGCGTTGGATACTGCTACGACAATCGACGGCGAACATCTCGGGCGCCTGCTTCAGTCTTCTCCGCCCTCGTCCTCGATCTCATCCTCGTCGTCTTCATCATAATCGCCTTGAGCGTCCTCATCCTCCTCTTCTTCACTTGAAGACCCTTCGCCGTCGCTGTCTCCTTCGCTACCCGGATCATAGTCCTCCTCCATGTCGTCCTCCTCGTCCTGCAGCCGCTGCTCTGCCTCTTGCTGAGCCCTCTCTAGCTCCGTCAGGCCGTCGTCCGCGTCGGCGCCTGCCTCCGCAGCGGCCTCGTCCCCGTCCCCAGCGGCAGCGGGCTTCTTATTGTTCTCGGCGAGCTCGCGCTTCGCCTTTCGCTGCTCTGCCATGCTGCGGTCGGCGAGGCCGTGGCGGCGGACGTACCTCTCGTCAATGCCCTGGTAGTCCTCCTGATCTATCATGCCGAACTCCATCTCCTTCTCTACCGCTCCACCGCCGCTGTTCGCGACACCGGATACAGGATCCGTGTCGAGTTCGACGACGATATTGAAGGTGGTCCGCAGGACGTTGGTGTAGCTGATGGCGACGATCCGGTTCAGCGGCAGGAAGAGCAGGGGCTTCTTGAAGCCCCAGAGGATGCCGGTAGGGAGGAAGAAGAGAAAACCATCCTTGTTGCCCCGGAACGCCTTGACATGGACCGCTTTCTCGCTCGGGCGGTGGGGCTGCCGCGCCACGCTGTGGAACAGCTTGGGGTCAGAGCCGATCAGCTGGCATGAGTGGTTGCCGGCCGAGCGCATCCAGGTCGTCAACGCCCAGTGAAACAAGCTGCTGTATGTATCTGAGACTGCCTCCGCGGGCATAGCCGATGGTCCGCCGACGCTGCCGGGCTTCGGAGCTGTAGCGGATACCGTGAGGACGAGAGGTTCGAGCGCTGCAGGTCTATCACCGGGGTTCGCACTGCCTTGTTTCGTCACCGGCAGGTAGCTGTCGCGCGGCAGAAGGACGTAGTTGTACTGTGCTTGCGACTTGTCGGGGACGGGCAGGTAAAATGCGTGTTCTAGATCACAGTCGCGCGTCAACAACCTAAGGTAGCCGAGACGTACCTGGGCACCGGACACAGAGCGAAGACGTACCGATACTCTGCCAGGGGTATATGATGCCCTGGACCGGGACCGACGTGCCCGGCGCTCGAGCATATAGAAAGTTTTTGGTGAAGCAAAAGTCGTATTTTTTACGCTGTGGCGCCGTAACCGATATATCTTTGATCTCGAGCAATATAGGGTCCTGGGAAGCTGCGTCGGGGCTCAGCGAGGCCAGCTGCGAGCTTGTCGCGGTTGGCAATGTTCGGTTCTGCGGGTGCCCATTGAACTGCGTTTGCGCAACATCAATCCGTCTCCTCTTAGATGCAGGCTCATCTTGGGCATCGGCCGAGTCGAGTCGCTCGCGAATAAAACTGGCAATGTCGTTGAACAACCTTGTACGCGTAGGGTTGTCTGCTCCAACAAGGCGCCACGGGGCACAGTTTGTTAGCAGGCTGCTACAAGTCTCATTTTTCCAGCGCATCGGCGCATTGAGCCATTGGACTTGAACTGCCAGCAGGAGAGGAGAATAGGTGTCGCATACCGGCAGCGGTTTGAATTCCCGCAAGTATGTCTGGCCTGGATTGAAACACGATGCCCAGCGTTTGGTGGTCAAGCCGTACTGCCATGGCCAACTGCTGGGTGAGACAAGATTGACCAGTCAACGGGCGACCTGGAATTTTTCGGTGATTGTGTCTGTGATGATAGGGTCGCGGAGTCGAGAGCTGGCTATGCGGGTTACGGATGGCTAGCTTGATGATGCGAGGCGTCGGATACCGTGACGCGTTGTGCCTACCACAGTACTGACCTGGCTAGGATGTTGCAGGTGGAGTCTCGTAGACTAGTCTCGAAAGGGGGAAGCGTGTACTGTGGTTAGTTACTGTGGTAATGTACCAACCCAGCCGAGCCCAGTAAAGCGACTCCCTTCCAGGTTTTCCCTTTTCGGCCACAACTGTGACGAATCTCGGTCCCAGACCACTGAAAGAGACTCCTGAAATTTAACTTGACAACGGGATGAGGTTCGGTGAAGCCAAAGGGTTCACAACAAGCAATGTCCAAAGGTACTGACAATCTTGCACTAGAGTTGCTTACTGGAGAACTCCCAGAGTCCTCCAGAGCGAATGACTATATAGTAACCATCCTGGGGTGCTCAGCGTGCTCATGGGCCTCAGTCCTGAGCACTGTGAGCACCTGGATGATCGCGGTGCTCAGAGTCTCCCCGCCTGAGCACTTTGAGCGCTTGCTCTAAAGGCTTGGCTCGTCCCCTACTGAGCATCCCCCATGCTTGTACGTCATTGGTTGGACGTCCTGCAGTAATGACTGGTCCAGAGCGCCCTGCGCCCCTGCACCTCATGGCTTAATTCGTGACACGATGCCCCTCCTCCGAGGTCGACGTCCCGACGACCTGGTCTTCTTCCCTGGCATCTTGAAATGAGAACACATCCACGTACTATGCCATCTGTCTCACTTGTACTATGACCCCACCAAATCCGCTAATATAACCCTAACCCTGTGACATCTGGAACTTTTATCAATGCCGTGAAAGCCTTGCCAGGTGCCAATACACGGAAGCCCTGTAATTGCAGCCGCATTTCAGTGCGCATTCAGCCCCCAACCCCCACCACATTCGCGGCATCCAGCCAAGCCACCGCATCACCACCACCAACCGCAACAAATCAACCAAGATGTCGGCTGAGTAGGCTGCAACTACCCTCATTCGAATCGTCTGCTAATTCTGCGTAGATTGACGTCGT
>MU863735.1:11891-32981 GCA_033575675.1 Parathielavia hyrcaniae | reverse complement strand
GGCTCAGTGCCTCCGGGCGGAATAAAATCCATCCATCCATCCATCCAGCAGCGATATCTCCCACACCACGTAACCTCCTTCCAGGGGGTTACTAGGTCTGTGTACGCGAGAATAAGAAGTCGCAGCTTGCGGGGCAGGTCTACCAGAGCTGACGGTGCCTTGCCCGTGGCAGGTGCAAGGCGAAGAGCTGACGGCTTAGGGCAGGCTTTCAGGACAGTGCTCTCGGCCATCCGCTGGAGTGCACGGTCCCATTGTTTGCCGCACATGGCAGTCTCCAAGGGGCGGGAAGAGGGCGAGCGGGTCGATGGCTAGCTGGCCAGCCTCCACGGCATACTCGTGCTGAGGGTTGATGTCGCAGACTAACGAAAGCGCCAGGCGTCCGGGGCGAACGTGGGGCGACAAGTGAGCCGCAGCATCGTACCAGCTAGCCAGTAGAGATTCGGCGGCTAGCTTGGAGGAACTTGAGTCTATACTCGGCGAGTTAGAATCGAGCAGCGGTCGGCGGTGCACACTCCCGTGGTGCTGGGTGCACTGGGCGCGGATACTGATATTGGGGTAGGGCTCATGTTCGACGTCTTCGCAACAGCAACGTGGCGGGTATTCGTATGAATCGACTGAATAGTGGCATGAGCACTCGTTGAGAATGATCTTGAGACTCGTCAAGGAGGCAATGGCCGTTGGCGACAAGGCATGAAGGGGCGCGAGGGAGGCCTGGTAAGCGTGGATAACGAATTGGTTGGTAGAATACAGCAGGGCAGTGGCTTCGGCGTACAGGTCGCGGCAAGAACGGAGTAAGCCGGCGAAGTTGCGCGGAGGCGGCGGGTCAAAGGCAGACACGACTCGTCGCGATTCCCTGCGGTCATCCAGGTAGTACGTGTACGGGCACTCGTCACGGCGGGCTAGGCCAATGTGAAGATACATGCGATGGCGAAGGAGAGGAGGCAGCTGTAGCAAAGTCGGTGGCCTGGCCGGCTGCTCTCTCATCGTTGGGGGCAAATGTAATGCCGCGATGGCTGTTGGCCGTCCGCCGTCGTCACGGTTGATTCGATTCTTCGAGAGACTTGGTGGCAGTTGGGCTCTGGCTGTCGACTGTTCAATTTCGCGTCCCGTTCAGTTTTTGCCATGAAGAAATGAGAGCCAATAAAAATCGGGTTCAAGTTTGTTCAACAAAAAACATGGATCAAAACCATCAAATGAAATGAGTGAGGTCTGGAACATCAAAGGAAGGTACGGGGCGGCTGTCAGGCAGCCGCTGCCTGGCTCGACAACTAATCCAACATCAGACGCGAATCTTTGAACCTTCAGTTGGCAGATATCTACTATGCATGTCTACGCCTTTATAGTGTTAGTACTACTAGTAATCTACCTAAGTCCAGGTACATTGTCGTTGAATCTGCACAACCACGGAGAAGCTTAACCGAGTCATGTGTTACCGAAAGACGCAACCGAGGCTCATAGTGGAGCCGGGACCTTGACTTCCCGTCCCGACTTCAGTCGACACGCTGACCTAGCACTGCTGACTATTATGACATCGACAAGAAGTTTTCAAGACTCTTCTTGTCGGTCGGAATCACTGGTGACTGCAGCCATCATGCCACAACTCTTTCGCGTGGTCGAGCACACGGTCGCCTGCTCGCACTCGCGCGAGTACGCGACGGCAACGGTCCACGGCGACGCAGATAGGCCACGGCTCGCCGTCAAGCAATACATACCCCTGGACAACCCGAACCCGCAGCCAGGCGATGCCACCATCATCGGTGCTCACGCGAACGGCTTCCCCAAGGTAGGCCCCGTCAGACCCCGCCCATCTGAGCCGCTTCTGAATTCTGATCAATCCACGGCAGGAGCTGTATGAGCCGCTCTGGGACGAGCTGCACGCCCGAGCGGCACAGCGCGGCATCCGCATCCGGTCCATCTGGATCGCCGACATGTGGAATCAGGGCCAGTCGGGTGTGCTGAACGAGAAGATACTTGGAAACGACCGTAGGGCACGGCAATCCCACTTTTGTCTCACGACGACTAACAGCATAATTATAATGCAGCCAGCTGGTGGGATCACGCTAGAGACCTGATGAATCTGATATACCTGAAGCGCGACGAGATGCCCCACCCGCTGGTCGGCATCGGCCACAGCATGGGCGGCGCACAGCTGTAAGAACCTCCCCGACCCGTGTCTCCAATACTCACTGACCCCCCTCCCAGCGCCCTGCTCTCCCTCTGCCACCCGCGCCTCCTCCACTCCCTCGTGCTCCTCGACCCGGTCATGACAACCACCTCGAGCGGCCTAGGCCCGGCCATGGCCTCGACCACCCGCCGCGACATCTGGGATTCCCGCGCCTCGGCCGCGCAAAAGTTCGCGCAATCCAACTTCTACCGGGCCTGGGACCCGCGCGTGCTCGACCTCTGGATCCAGCACGGCCTGCGCAGCCTCCCGACCGAGCTCTACCCCTCGGCCGACGACGGCGGCCCCGCGGCGTCTGCCGACGCCCGCGTGACGCTGACCACCACCAAGCACCAGGAGCTCTTCACTTTCCTGCGGCCGACGTATCGAGACCGGGGCGGCGAGCTGCCCGACTGGGACCCCGAGCTGGGCAGCGTCGGGGACCGGCTGTACCCCTTCTACCGCCCGGAGCCGTCGCAGGCCTTCAAGCGGCTGCCGGAGCTGCGGCCGAGCGTGCTGTACGTCTTTGGGGAGAGGTCGGACCTGTCGTCCCCGGCGGAGCGCAGGGCCAAGAGGGAGAGGACGGGTACCGGGGCCGGGGGCAGCGGCGGCGCGGCCAAGGGGCGGATGAAGGAGGTGGTGCTCGACTGTGGCCACCTGGTGGCCATGGAGCGGGTGGCCGAGTGTGCCGAGGCGGCAGCGGGGTTTCTGGAAGGGGAGTTGGGACGGTGGGCGAGGGAGCAGAGGGCGCTTGAGGAGGAGAGGGCGCGGGTTGGGAGGCGGGAGGTGATGATGGTCGATGAGCGGTGGAAGCGCGAGCTCAAGGCCAAGCCGAAGATCTAGGTTGAGGAAGAGTACGTTCCTAGCGGGGATAATAGACATTGATCTCGAATGGCAACTGCCCGGTACCTCATCAACAAGAGATTTGTCAAATATCAACAAAAAAAAAGAGAAAAAAAGAAGAAAAAAAGAAAATAAGGGTTCAAAGCCCTCTGTTCTCCTTGAGTTGAGCCTGCGTCGGGCAATGTGCAGCGGGGATCAACGGAAAGGGAGCAAGCGGTCGCCATCAGTCTTCTGAGCAGGTTTACGAGGAGCCTGCCCTTCGGCGTGCGCTCACTCAGTCCTTGCATGTGTCACACCCGTCACCTGGTCGATGCTCTAGGCGAAGGCACATACCTTGCCCTCTTGTTGCCCGTTGGCTTCATGGGAGAAGACGATGCCCTTTTCGCGCCGCCCTGCCGATGAGCACTGCGCGTGCACCTGGGGGCCTCGAGGCTCTCCTCGCAGCAGGTCCATATGAGCCCCTCGGGGTTGTCTTCGCGCATGGACTCGCTGTCGTGGACCTCGTCGCCGTAGTGGTCTGCCCAGGCCTCGCTCTCGTAGTCGATTTCAACGATGCCTGGGCCATCAGCCCTACCTATCCTCATTGTCTCATTGCCAAAAATTGCAGACTTACCTGGATGATAGCGACAGGAACCGCGCGTGTTGGAGGCCTCGCTGAACGCCATGCTGCAGTTGACGCAGACGTGCAGCGTTGGAGGCGCGAGTTCGCGCCGTTCGTGAGCCTCTGCAGCCACGTCGAGCTGGTGAAACATGCTCTCGGCCCTTTTCCTGGTCGTGGCATCTTTGCAGAGGCCCTTGAGCACGGCGCGGACCTCGCCATCGGTCGCGCTCTGAATGCGCGCGAAAATGTCGGCCATTGGAATGGGACAGACAAACGCCTCGCTGCGAATGTGGTTGCTCTGGTTTTGAGGCCTGCAACGCGTACCGCGTCGGTCGCTCAGAAACACCTGGAACTTCGAGATGGAAAGCGCGGCAGTGGCGCGAGATCTCCGGCATTGCGGCCCGGGCCTCATTTCTAATCTCCGTAAAATCACTAAGCGATACCGGAAATGGCGTAGCGCATTCAATGAGTCGAAAAAACGGCGTCGATAGCAATTTTCGCGGGGTTTTGTGAGAGGTGAGCATGCACCCTGTCTCCCACACGGGCAGGGTCGCCGTTTTGATCGGCAGTCTCTCTCGTGCTCGCCCAGCCTTTTGTGATTCAGTCGGCCCGCGAATCGGTGCTCGCTGAGTAGGTAACGACCTGCCTTGGCAGCTGTTCACGACTCTCTCAGTTGTGTAGTGGAGTCCGGGTAGTGCGCACTCGCCGAAGCCCGGTCGGGTCCCATTAGATTGTCAAGGCCCGACACCGACACCGCCCCCCCACCTGGACCCCGCCCGGTGTTGGACCGCCTTCGGGCTTCAAATGGACGTGTCGCACCGGCCCCACCGTTGTCGTGGAGGAGGACTACGGCTTCCCGGCCTCGCCCTTATCGCCAGTCTCCTTGTGCTCCTATCTCTACTCTCACCGGCAACCTGCGCCGCCTTGGCCGGCCTCCCCCCAACCCGCTCCTCCGCTAAGCCGGGCCTCGACCGCCGCGTCGACGGCGAACATGTCGTCCTCGCCGACTGCAAGGTCGGCGACGGCCTGACGGCCACGCTCTCGTCCCAGATGGCCTACTTCACCGGGGCGCCCGGCCCGTCGCCCAGGGACGTGGCCGTCGTCAAGACCAACCCCGGCGAGACGGCGCTGTGGGCCAACTCGAACACCACGGGCTTCTTCACCACCTCGGGCGTGACCTTTTGGGCGAACCTCGGCCCGCGCGTCGACGAGGGCGAGTTCGCCGGCACGGGGGACAACGGCTTCGGCCGCTTCAGCTGCTACCAGCGCTACGTCAAGGACCTGTACACGTACGGCGACACCGTCTGCTCGCAGGTGTACCTGTGCGACCACAGCGTTCCGCCGCCGGGTAGGTTCCTTGCTTCTCTTCATTTAGTCTTTCACTCCTCCTCTTTCACACGCAAGATTAGCTTGGCGAGCGACGCTGACATGGACCGGCTCACTAGTCGACACCAGGGATTCCCAGTCGGGCAGCAGCATGTCGCAGGGCACCATCATCGGCATCGCCATCGGCGTGGTCGGCGGCGTGCTCTTCCTCGTCGCCACGGGCCTGGTGATCTGGTACTTCCGGCGGTCCCGCCGGCGCCGGGCGCAGGCCGAGCGCGCCGCAACTGCCAGCGATCCCATGTCGGCCACGCTCTCGCCCGGGTCCGAATTCGCCGAGCTCAAGGCCCAGAGCGCGGCGGTCGAGGCGGCGGCCATGCACGAGATCTATGAGATGGACGGGCAGCCGTTGCGCAGCGAGATGGCCAACGACACGGGCAAGGTCGAGCTGGACCCGGACGGCCACGGCAACGCCGAGCTGGACCCGACGGCCAAAGGGGAGGGGGAGGAGCCCTCTAGGTCGGCTGCCGCCCGAGGGACTAATAGTACGGATCAGGAGGTCGTGTCGCCGCTCAGTCCGCCGGCGCTCGGCTCTCAGTCCCCGCCGGGGTCGCCCCCTCCCGAGTACGCCAGCATCGGCGGTGATCGCAGGGAGGGGGATCGGAACCACGGGAGCAGGTAGTGGTCTGGATAATGAAATGATGCACGTGGTAATCAACATAGCGCTACCTTGATTGCGCCACGACTCTGAATGCATCCATTAAAACCTCGAGGCCTCATTATGTGACACATTTTGAAGATTTGTCGTCGTGTGTCAGCCACCGCAGTTAAGAACTTTGTAGAAATGCCTATGGAGTTGCCTACCTAGGTAAATTGGTATGTGTCTACCTTAGGTACTTAAGTACAGAACATGCTTAGGTACATACTTCGGGCTGCTCAATTGCTGCTAAATATTGTCCATGTAGGCACCCATCTCCTCGTGCTGACTGCGCTTCCGATTTCGTTGCGCATTTAGTAACGCTCTTGTTGGTGGGGTGACAGAAAGTTTAACGCCACGAGGCATGAAATGGATCCAGATTTTGATTTTCAGCAACTTGCGACGTTGAAATCCAAACACCGACCCGCTTTGGCCGCTTCCTTGCATCGCACCACGCAGCGAAATCTTCAAAACAATTAGAACTCCCACACACCCATGTCCTACGGACATACCTTATGCAGCCAACGATGGCGTCCCGGCGCGGCATCTTGCCGCTCCTCCTGCTCGTCGGGCTCGTCAATCTCGCTTGGAGCCTGTACCAGCTCCCCGTCAGCCGCGTCGTCGAGAGCCGGTTGTGCCGCGAGCACTACGCTGCTCACCACTCATCGGCCCTGCGACCGGACGGATCCGTCCCCGAGGAGTTGTGCAAAATTGACGACGTGCAGCGCCGCCTCGGCCGCCTCCAGGGCGTGACCGAGGCGCTGTGGGTTGCTGGCGGTATGAGCATGATTTGAGATTGCCGTCGAAGCTCCGAAGGGCCGTACTAAGCCTGTTGCATAGACCTCGCCATGACAATTCCACTCGTCTCGCTGGCCGACCAGTATGGCCATCGTGTGGTGCTCCGCCTCAACCTCATCCCGCGCATCTTTCTGCTCGCCTGGACGTTTGCCGTCGGCTACTTTGACGTCCTTCCCGTCAACGCCATCGTGGCGGCTTCCGTGCTCTCGTTCCTCGGCGGAGACTGTGTTTTCAACTCGATCGTCTATTCGCTCGTCTCGGATCTGACCGATGACCACGTCCTCCGGTACCCTCCCCCACCCGGCACCAACAAGCTCGATGCATTCTGCTGACGACGCGCAGGGCGACCTTCTTCGGTTACGTCAACGCCGTCTCGTCCATCTTCTCCCTCCAGCTCGGCCCTGCTCTGGCCGCAGCGTCCATGACCTCGCTGCTGTGGCGGCCCTTTTGGATCGGCATAGTTCTCTTGCTGCTCGCCATACCCCTCATCTCCACCCTCGCTGGCCCCCCGGCCCGCCGCAGGCTCCCTGCCCCAGCCGCAGGCGAAGAAGACGCGCTCATCCCCCGACGACCGTCTCTCAGCCTGAAGACCACCACGACACGCCGCTTCCGCACGACCCTCGCACTCCTAGCCAACCCCACCCGCAACTTCCTGCTCCTGCTCTCCGTCTTCTTCCTCGCATCCCTCGCTTCGTCCGACACCAAGCTGTTGCCGCTGTACATCTCAAAGCGCTACGGCTGGCGGTTTGCGTCGGTTGGCTATCTGCTGTCGGTCAAAGCCGTCTTCAACTTTGTGTTTCTCTCTTGCGTCGTGCCCTGGTTCCTTCGCCAGCGGCAGCGGAGACACCGCGCACCGTCTTCTTACCGCACTCATACTCCCCCCGCCGCGGCGGGTTCAATTGGCGAGGCAGACTCGCGCTCGAGATCACAGTCACGGCCCGAGTCGCGGTCCCGAGTACGCTCAGAAATGCTCCACACAGAAGCCAGAAGAAACGCCAGAGAAAACGCCGCCAACGCACACATTTGTCTCGTCTTTTCTGTCCTCGGCGCCCTGGCCATCGCGCTGTCGCCCGCCATCTGGGCGCTGGTGCCTGCGCTGCTGGTCTACGCGCTGGGCATCGCCCTGCCCATGTTCACCTACTCGCTGCTCAAGGCGCCCGGCATGGGCTTGGAGCACCAACAGCAGCGCGAGGACGCTTCCGGCATGCAGCTCTTCTCGGCCGTGATGTTTGTGCGGACCGTCGGCACGCTGGCCGGGGCCGTCGTCATGCCGAGTCTGTGGGTGGGGGCGTTGGACGCCGGCGGTTGGGCTCTGGGTCTGCCGTATGCCGTCAGCGCGGCTTGCTATGCGTTGGCAGCGCTGATGGTGAATCGGATCGAGGCCTGGGTGGATCACTGAGGGTGGCTGCATCGCCGGCATTTCCAATATTTTCCATCACACGCTTTCTGTGATGAGATCTACATCTCGACGCCGCCACGTTTCATCTCTCACTGGACGCCAGGCTCCATCTGCCGCGACGCCATTGCTGGCATCTTCCCCATGGTCATCTCCCGCATGCGCTAACGCAAGCCCCGTTCTTAGGTCTGCCCTGGTTGGGGCGCTGCCGGGACCCTGCCGGGACAAACACGATCGATCTGGGGAGCTGAAATTACTGACTGATTTTGATTCGCCCGTCAAGAGAGCCTACCCTTGCTTTCCAGCTCATTATGCCCACGCTAGGGGGCGAGAGCCTCTTAGGCGCATCTCATCTCCACTAAATTTCAGCTCGGGATCGACCCAGAGGAGAGGGACCCTGATCTGCAGGACAAATATCCCCTCGACGGCCGCGCTTCGCTTCATGTCGTGGGCCATCATCACACACGCTTCCAAGCTCTACCGTTAAGCTTCGAGTCGTCAGCCATGAAGACCAACCCGTCCCTCCTCCTCGCCGGCGCGGGCCTCGCCCTCGCGGCTCCCAGCCAGTTCACGTCCCTCGTGAAGCGGACCGGCTACGACCTCTGCGAGGCCAACTGCACCCTGAACGGCGTCCCCTTTCCCGACAAGCACACTCTGCAGCTGCCCCTTGACGGCTACCAGTCAGAGCAATGCCCGCCCATCTACATCGGCAATCCCGCCAAACCCACGGCGATTTCCAAGGTCTGCCTTGACATTATTGGCACCAATATTTACTTCAACTTCTCTTCCTTCCCCGGCTACACGTACAGCCCGCACATCGCCGTCGCCTGGAAGCTGAAGGGCAACCCCCTGGACCAGGCCACCTGGACCTCGCCGCCGCCGGACCAGAGCGTCAGCTGCGGCCCCAACCCCTCGGGAGACGGCCTCACCTGCAAGCTCCCCTTCAGCGAGGTCCTCGGCGTGCCCGCCTTCACCTCTTCTAAGGACCAGCTCATGGGCATGTGCCCCAACGGCGACCGCGAAGGCCTGATCCTCTACCTCCGCTTCTTTGGCCAGGTCACGTCCGACTCGGACGGCTCCGCCGCCTTCTTTGCCAACAAGCGCCCTGCCAGCGACTCGCACGTGTCGCACTTAGAGATGCAGTACCGCTGCACTACCTGCGTCAACGAGGCCACCTGCACGCCTCCGGACGAGGAGGAGCCCCCGACCGATCCTCCCCCGTCGGGCGCCATCTGCGAGGCCGGCACCGCCTTTGGCTACCAACCCGGATGGTCGGTCCCGCTCAACACCCAGGACGGCCGAGGCTGCAAGCGCTGGGGTTGGTACTCGCCGGTGACGCGCGGGGAGCTGCGGGCCGGCCTCTGGGGCAGGCTGTACATGGGCGCGGGCAACAACGATGTGTCCAAGGCCACCTGGGTCGGCAACTGGACCGCCAGTGAGGCTGGCCAGGGCGCCGTCGCCGTCACGTACGACATGACCCCGCCCTACGTGCTCAGGGACGTCCATATCGACCTCGAGTGCCTGCCCATCGACAAGTGCGCGCCCGGTACCTACACCTACACCAGGGACGGCCTGGAGGCCGAGTCCAAGCACACCGCCACCGGGCTCCATTACCCCCCTTGCAACGAGGCCAAGGCCGCGCTGATCATGCACGCCGCCGTGGACCGTCGCACGACCGGCACCGTTTGCTATCCGCCGCTGCCGGAGTAAGCTTGCCTCTTGCTGCGAGACGGGGCCACGGTCCGGGAAGATTGCTGTAGAGGATAGGTACCTAGCCCATGTCCCCGTCTCTGTCTTCGGGTCATTGCTCGGGCCGATATCGATTCTGTGAGGAGACATCATATGTGTTGGGTTCCATTGCCGTCTGGAAGTGAGGCGGGCATTTTAGCGGTTCCTAGCAAACATACAAACCGCGGGCCGTCCAGGTCATCGCGCCAGTCTCACTCATCGTTTCGCTTCTTGTCTTTCGACGGTTCTTGCTTGGCATTAAAACTTGTATTCGCATCATCTTTGACCAAGGGCACAGAGCTAGTTCATGAATCATATCCTGGCTCTCGAAGTACCCGTGCCACAACCGTTCGATGTGATGTGGTTCTTGTCTCACGGTGCAATGGATACAAGCAGTGGAACACTGAAAGCATGCAATCATTGCAATGTTGTCGCTTGATTGCATTCCCCACGCAAGTTAGTCCAGTGCAGACACCTCGGGCTCTTACAGAAAGTGCAAAGAGCTAAACAATTGAAGCAACGCCGGCGTCAGGGCAACCGACAGGGGCAAATGACGTTTGAGAGGCTGGACAGGCGAGGAGCTGCCCAGGAGGCCCGGGAATTTTGATCAACGAACCACACAAGACAGGTTGCAAACACAGAGTCACACCATCCAACCAGCTTAAGTTACTCACTAACATCCCGCCAGTCCCAATTCTTTGAATAGCCCTTCTAGTATACGACAGAGAGTGCTTCCAGCAACGCTAACGCCTCCCCAAAGAATGCAACAAGTACCTACAATACAAACCATGCTTGACCAGCCCCACAACAGCACACTGCCTCTTGAGCTTGCGCCAATTACCGCTTCCTCGCGTCCTTGCCCTTCTTCGACTTGCTCCTCTTCTTATCCCTGGGCAGGTCTAGCGGCGTGTCCGTCAGCAGCAGCCCCATCAGCTGCAGCATGTAATCGTCAATCGTCTTCATGCGCCCTCCAAAAGCATTGTGCTCGACTTCCTCGTCGTCCGCCTGCCCCGCAACCCCATCCTCGGCTGACTCGGCAAACAGCCCCAGCCCGGACCTGCCCGCCGCCGCCGACGCCGACGCCGGATCCGCGATCTCCTCCCTCGGCGTGCCCTGCAGCGCGCTCGACACTCCCGAAACGCCGCCCGAGGCAGGCGGCTGCTCGAGGAAGTCGACCTCGTCCTGCTGGATCTCCTTCTCGGCCACGCGCGCGGCCGCCACGTCCTCCTTGTCCTCGGCCTGCTCGAGCACGCGGCCGGCGCTGCGCGGGTTGCTGCTCTCGACGCCGCCCAGGACGCGGTCCATGGCGGCGTTGGCGGCCACGTCGTCCTCGTTGGCGAGCACCTCGCCGTTGGTGCCAATGACGTCGCGCACCGAGAGCTTGTTGAAGTAGTCGGTCGTGAACTCGCCCTCCTGGATGACCACGTCATCGAGCATCTGCTTCTGGCCGGCCTTGCGCAGTATGTTGGCCTCGATGGTGTGCTCGCTGACGAGCCGGTAGATGTGCACGTCGCGCGTCTGCCCGATGCGGTGGCACCGGTCCTGGCACTGCTTGTCCATGGCTGGATTCCAGTCTTGGTCGTAGAAGATGACCGTGTCGGCGCCCGTCAGGTTGATGCCGAGGCCGCCCGACCGCGTCGACAGGATGAAGCAGAGGATGCGCGGGTCGTGGTTGAAGCGGTCCGTCAGGATCTGTCGCTGCTCCACTTTGGTCGCCCCGTCGAGCCGGAGGTACTTGTGCCCGTGGATGTTGAGGAACTGCTCGAGTATGTCGAGCACCTTGGTCATCTGCGTGAAGATCAGCGCCCGGTGGCCGCCCGCCTGGAGTCGCCGGAGCAGCTTGTCGAGCGCTTGCAGCTTGCCGCAGTCGTACTGGAGGAGCCGCTTGTCGGGGAACTGGATGGTCAGCCGCATGCGCGCCTCGTGCCACGGGTCCGGCGGCCGCTCCTCTGGCATGTACGGCGCGTACTTGACGGGCGCCGACAGTTTCAGGTCCGCCTCTTCGAACGCCTGCACCCCGTTGGCACCAAGCAGCCACCTGTTCATATCTCCGGCGACAACGGCCGGCGTGACGCAGGCAAACTTGCTGATGGTGGTCTCCATCGAGTCGGCGCGCTGCTGTAGCGTCGCAATCGCGTTGTGCAGCAGATACGAGTCTTCCTCGAACCAGCCCATGATCTTCTGCGGAACCTTGGGCCGCTGCTTGTAGGGACGAAGGTGGGTATCGAGCGTCAGGAGCTCGACGAGCCGCCTGCCGTAGATTGGCCGCTGCTGGCGGCGCAGCGCATTGAGGTAGACGCAGTGCTGCAGCTCCTCAAAGCGCCCCCACCGCGCGGCGCTCTCCAGGTACACCAGGTTGGACTTGACGGACGTGGGATCCAAGGCGTAGTACGCGTTGTTGGCCCGCGTCTTCTGCGCCTCTCTAAGGTCGAGGAGGATGCGGTGCGTGCTCAACTGGGATATCCGGTCAGCGTCGGTACTGTTCATGCCCTCGTACTGCGTGGGGATCATGTTGAGGAAGCCGAGGCTGACGACTTCCATCGGTTTCACGGCCAAGAGCTTCCTCCGGACCAGCTGCTCGTCCATCTCAAAGTCGGCGGCGACGGATCGCTCCATGCGGAACGACGTCATGATGGGCCGGTCGACGAACAGGTCGGGGTGGTTGCACACCTTGCGGAGCTGCATCAGACAGTTGATGATGGACATGTAATTGCCCGAGGTCAGGGTAGCACGGGTATCCGCACGGGACAGGAAGCCATCGTACAGCTCGCGCTGGCGCTTGGAAAGGCGGCAGAATTCGACGTGCTCGTACTTGGCTGGCATCTGCTTCTCCACGTCGGCCTTGAGGCGGCGGAGCAGGTATGGCCGGAGAACCTTGTGCAGCTTGGAGATGATGGCGCGCGCTTCGTCGTCGAGATGTTCGCGCCCGCTCTCGAGGATCTGCGATTCCGGTCTAGAGAACCAGTTGTGAAACTCCTTCAGGTCAACGAAGCCGCCCTCGCCGTTCTCGGGCGGGGCCAGGAAGTACAGCAACGACCACAGCTCCGTGAGGTTGTTTTGAAGAGGCGTGCCGGTCAGGAGCAGACGCGAGTGCGTATTGAAGCCCAGGAGGGTCTGCCATCGCTGTGACTTGAAGTTCTTGATGTTGTGCGCCTCGTCGAGGATCATGTAGTGCCAGCGTCGCCGCCGGAAGACCTGCTGATCCTGCAGGACCATCTGGTACGAGGTAATGCACACATTCCAGACGTCGTCGTTGGTCCACCCTTGGCGTTTCCGCTTGCGCTCCTCCTGGTTGCCGTAGTAGGTCAGGATCTTGAACCCGGGACACCACTTTTTGAACTCCATCTCCCAGTTCAGCATGACACTGGTCGGCACGATGACGAGGTGGGGGCCCCAGACTTGGTGGTGACAGGCGAGGTGGGCCAGCAAGGCGATGGTCTGGATTGTCTTGCCCAGGCCCATCTCGTCGGCGAGGATGCCGTTCGTGTTGTTGGCATACAGACCGGAGAGCCAGTCGAGCCCCAGATGCTGATACTCACGGAGGGCCCCCCGCAGCAGGAACGGTATCTCGGTCCGCGGAGTGGCCGGCTGGGGCGACGTCGACCTGCTGTCGGCTTTGGGCGCATGCAGCAGCGAGGTGGAGGAGGGCGTCTCGACGTCGGTGGGTTTGGTATCGTCGGATGCCCGCGGCGACTGGCTCCGGGACGGGCTGTGAACGGTCGTGATCGGCTCCGTCTCGGGGCTGTGGTGTTGTATGGCCGGAATCGGGGTGAGCTCGCCCTCGGTTAGTTGTTCCGGCACCGGCCCGTCCGCCATGGAGATATCCTCGGCATTCGCCGCCCGGACGACGCCGTCCACAGATGGCATCGACACGCCATTCGCCGTGGGTGTAGCCGTTGGAGGCGACTGCCTGAGCGACCCCTCGCCCGGTTGCGCCGGAGATGCAGGGGGTGGCGGTTTGCTATCAGGTCCCGCCTCTTCAACATGTTTCATGAGCTTGGCAGCTGCAGGCTCAGCCGTCACTTGTGGGCCATTTTCGGTGTCGTTGGTTGTGGCGTCAGGCTCCGGGTTGGCGTCCGCGTCGGCCATGTCCACATCTTCCTGTGTCTCGGCCTCTGGTACAGCCTCGGCTTCCAGCTTCTTCAGTTCAGACCTCCCAAAAAGCAGGCCAAGGAGCCCAGAAGGCTCATCTCCAGACTCCTCGCTACCCGCGTCATCGTCCTCTTCTGTTTCGTCTTCCGAAGACCCAAGATCGTCATCCATGTCGATCGACTCATCGCTTGTGTCGTCGTCAACCGGGGCGGGAGTTGCCTTGTCGTTGGCCGCCGCCTCCGAGCCCTCCTCGCCTACGGAGGGAGCATCCAACGCAGGCAGATTAGCGTACTTGTCCCGCAACTGCTCTTGTGTAAGCCCTTCGTCGGACAACATCGACTGTTTGTCTTCCTCGTCATCCGTGGAGGACATGTTGTCCTCGTCGTCCTCGCCGGCGCCCTCTGCTGACAGATCCTCGGAGCCCTCAGAGTCGCCATCTAGGTCATCGGTGTCCCTCGAAAGCATGTCCTCATCTTCGGACTCCTCGTCAGTGAGCTCCTCGGTGTCGAAACGTGCTTGCCTCGCCTGAAGTTTTGCCTCGGAAAGATTGACGGCCTTGTTAAGCGCCGCTTTTACCCTCCGCTGCTCTTCCGCCTCCCAGTCTGCCAAGCGACGGCGGTTGACCTCTGCCTTGACGTTGTCCCATGTGGCCGAGAGGACCTTGTTGACTTGGCGCCACCTCGCCCTGCTCACTTCCATCTCGTCGAGTTCAATCTCTTCGGCCGTCTTGGGCTGCGGGTTCCGCCGTCTCCACTCGGCCTCGCACGCCATGGCGAGTCGCTTGGCAATGGCTCGGTGGCGCTGCTGCTCCAGAAGCATCAGCTTCCGGAAGTTGGACATGGCCTTTGTGAGGTGGTCAAGGTGCGCCCACTGCCGCGGGGGCTCTTCCTCGACTTCGGGCTCAAAGACAGAGCACCTCGCCTCGGCGAGCAGCCCGCCAGGCTCCACCTCCTTCTCGACCCGCAAGATGAGCTGAGCATCTTCCACAACCGACTCGTCCGTAGGCCGCGGCCCATCTTCGGAGGACGCGAACAGGCCCCCTTCTTCGACTGCTATTTCAGCAGCGCGCTCAAAGAAGTCTTCAAATGTCGGCCCGAGCTTCGGCCGCAGGTTGGCCTGCTCGCGGTGCACAAGGGGTATGGTTGTCAGCGGGGGTCTGGCCCGTAGCTTGATTCGAGATGCCGTGCGCGTGCCGCCTGGGCTTTCGTCGATGTCGTCATTGGCTCGAAGATTGCGCGTGGAGCGACGGGTGCCGAGGGACTGTTTCGCAGGCGTGGCAACTCGACGGGGCGACTGGGACCGGCGGTGACTGCGGGGGGTCGACTTCGAATCCTGGGCTACGGGTTTTCTCGGGAAAGGCTTGTTAGCTGACTGCTTAGCTGGCAACTGCTTAGTCGAAGAAACCGCTCGCTTGGCGGTCGCGCTGCCGGGGGTGGAGGCATGGTGCCCGTTCGCGGAACCAGCGCGGTTCCTAGACGGGCTGGCCTGCTGGGTGTGCAATATCCGCCTCGTGATGCGCTTGTCGCCGGGCTGTAGCTCGAGCGGCACAGTATTGATCCGCCCCGACTTTCGTCGACCATCCTCGGCGATGAAGGTCGTCGGCCCCTCGGCCTCGATTTTCTTCCACGGCGGCGATTCGGGTTTCGGCTTGCGGGCCGCGCTGTCTGGCGTTGTGTCGCGCACTCGGCGTCGCTTTGCGGGGGGGCCGTCGTCTACGCTCGGGGTATCGCGAGGGTTGCGGGTGCCGTTGCTTTGTGGGGTCTCGGTGGGCAGCTCCGCGGCCTTTTCAGAATCTGTTCCATGACTGCCGTGTCCGTTACTGCCCTGTGATGGATTGGCAGCCTCCTGTTTGACGGAATCGGTGGGTTTAGGACTCGGTGTTGATGGCAGCTGCTCGTGGTGCGGACGACTCTCGCTGGAAGCTGTAGGCGAAACGTGTGTTGGGCTGGGCGACGCGGTCTGGGTCATAGTAACAACCGGACCTGCGAGACAGAGACGGCCGAAATCTCGACGAGTTTGGCATCTGGCGGGACGAAAATAAGGTCAGACGAATGCTGGCAACTCAAGCTATCTCCTCTCAAATTTTGAGCATGACCACGACTCCGTGAGGCTGGGTGCGGCGCGATTTGTGTGGGAAATGCTGGTCGTCGGCAAATCTTTGCCAACCGCAAAAAATTCCGCCCATCGCCAGCCAACCTGGAGGCGAATCCCGCGTCTGGCAGACCGGGACGGGAGCGTGACACCTGCCAAGATTTCGAGCTGGAGGTGCTGCCTTGGGTGCCCAGCTGCTAGCAGCCGGCACCCGGCCCCAAGGCTCAAAGTGGGGCCGAGCAAGGTCACACCGAGCAACGAACCTCCAAGCTCCGAGCTGACCTCAATCGACATCATCATACCCGCGCCCGACCGATTGGCATTGCGGCACCACCAACGCCAAGGCATGTCCTGTGTCCTACGACTCGCGATCCGGAGCTAACGCTGCAGCAGATGCTGTCCCGTCGGATCGTGCGGGCGTCGCCCTTCGGAGCGGCGACCCTCCCCTCGATCACGCGACGACTCTCCTTGATCCAGCAACGAACTTTCCTCCCCGAGTCCATGGCCGGCAAGAGCAAGATTGACGAGAAATACCCCGACTCGGACTACCCGAAGCTCACGCCGGCGGAGGATCCTGAGATGGTGCGTTGGAAGGGGGGGGCTACGGGGCCGGCGTGTGCTGACAATTTCGCGCAGAACGGCGGCTACATCAACCCTCCGCGCATCAAGCGCCAGTTCCGCGATCCACATGCCGACTGGTGGGACAAGCAGGAGCGGAGAAACTTTGGCGAGCCGGTGCACGAAGACCACGATATCCTGGGCATGTTCTCGCCGTGGGAGTACACCTGGATCACGCCGGGCAAGGGCCTGTTCCAGATTGGCTGCTTCATCGCCGTCCTTCTCAGCGTGTGCTACGGCGTCAAATTGACGTACCCGGACAAAGTCAGCTACCCACGCGAGTTTGAGGGCGGTCTGGAGAGAGAGCTGGGCGGAGCGGGGGGCATCAGGGCAAGTTGGACCCCAGGCCATCGTGGGAGCAGAACGCTAACCGTGCAGTCCAGGCCAGAATGGAGGGCGACGAGGACCCGTAAATGCCATCGTGCAAGATGCTGTGTATATTCGAGTAACAAGCCAACATGCCAATCACGTCCTTTTGTTTTTCAGGTTGACGGCACATTGTTCCCCAACAAGTTGACGCTCTCTGGCACGTCAAGGGTCTTGCTGACACCAGGAGTAAAAGGAATTCATCCGGCGGTCCTGCTTCCAGCTGATACTTCCTTGCGTTGTTTCAACTCCCAAACTTCCAGACTGTTCCTCGGGGCAAGTTGCGCCTCCCACGGCAATCCAAGCTGCCATTCTGCCCTTCAACCAGGACACCGAGCTGGGGTGGAACTAAACATAGTCCGCCGGGCAAGTTCTAATCCGGCTACCTATTCCCAGGCAAGTGTAACAAGAAAGAAGATTCGACAGCAGTCCGTCACACCCGCCACTTCGACCCCACCAAGGATGCCGCCCGGGGACGGGAGTTGTTGGGTTGTCTGCCTGAGCCGCACCTGCCGTCGAACACATCACTTAGTCCGGGCTTCTCGGTCAAGTCCCATCCATGACAGAGAGGTACCGGCCAACCTTGGCCAACGGATAACCCATCGGCAATCTCAGTCGTGGCAATTCGGGACCGAGGAAAGCCAGGAACGCATGTGAAGGCGTTGAGATCGCCCAGAGGGCAGGAGCGGTCCTTCTACCCTGGTGCCGTTGCCAGTATCCTCAACTGCCACCCAGTCATCCCCGCATTCGCCGGCCGGCATACTTAGGTACCTTACCTATCAGTTCACCAAGGCGGAGGCTTGCCGCTCTGCCGTCCCTGGAGTCGTGGCCGACCTCACCAAACAATCGATATCTTGGTTTTCCTTTCTTGATTGATGTTCATCTTGTCCTACTTCCCCGTCCGCTCTCTTGGTGCGGCTCTCCATCTTCATTCAATTCTTAGCAGCGTCGCCCAGCACGCGACCGCCGTCTCCCACCAGCGCTATCCAACAAAATGCGGTACGACGACTGGGACGTCATCCTCTTCCCCACCGGCCGCGACGCCAAGATACCTTTCAAGGAGTTCAAGGTTGCCTGCCATGTCGTACCGGACCTAGAGCTGGCCCATATCCACGGCCCCGTGGGCATGCCCGTCATGACTTGCTTCGTGCCGAGCCTGCCCCCAGGTGCCGGGTTCCAGCTCTCGCTCCACTGCTGGCGAAGGCCAGAACTCAGCCAGTTCACGCGCGCCTACAGCAAGCATACGGACCTCATCAAGTTCGAGACACGAGTTATAGTCGACGGCCGCCAGGTTACGTGCGTTGATTGCACTTGAGCCGCGGCCGATGCGTACACTGACGCGACCTCTAGGTCCAAGATTCTCGAACGCGACGTCAAGGGGCCCCATCTGATCGCCACCGCCTGCGGTTTGTCGCTCACTCCCGCCACATTACTCAAAAGAGGCTGACCCGCGCCGGTAGAGTTCACCAAAACAGGCGAGCTCGACCGTCTCCGCTTCCCGCACTTTCGCCGCGAGCTCCTCTTCCAGAACCACTGGAGACCAGGCGATGATATCGGCCGCATTAAGATTGTCATCAGCGAGGGCTTCCCGCGGGACTCTGTCTCAGCCCCGATCGAACGAGTCAAGAACATCGTGGCTTTCTCCTTCCAGCATGCTCCGTTGGGTGGGTGGCCGTCGGCCCATGTTTCGAGTGCGTCGCTGACAGGCCTGGGCAGAGATCCTCGAGAAGAACGGCATCGCGTGGCCAAACCAGTCCATGTGGGGGTGCTCGCCCTTCAACCCGGTGATGCCCGTGCCGCCGTATTATCTGGAGGACGGCCCGAGTTCGCACACGCACTCCCCCGGCAAGAGGTCGCAGCCCCTGAGGAACATACACAACCGGGGCTTCCCGGCTCCGGCCATGGCCAACACGGCGTTCCAGCTTCAAGGAGGCAGCGACTTGCTCGGAAGCGCAGATCTGCACATGGGGTATTTGGATGCGAGCAGCCTCGGGCATGCGAGCAACCTCGGGTCCGGCAGTGCGACGCCGTGCTCTGATCCATTCGTGGACTCGGCGTATCTCGACTGGGCAAACTCTCTGACGAACGAACAGCAGGGCCACTTCTGGGCTGGACAGACAATGTGGCCTGCGAGTGCGCGGAGCCAGCAGCGGAACACGTCCGACACTGTAATGCCAGACTATGTCCCGCCGCAAGCATCGGATCCCATGCATGTGTCGGGCCCCAGCTTGGACGACGATCCCATGACGCTGAAAGCCCCAACGAACACACCCATTGGAGGTATTGCAGAGGAAAATCAAGAGACATGCTTCAGTGTGCCTGAGCTAGCGAGTCTACCTCACGATTTTAACTCGTCTCTCGCGCGGTCACTCCTCAACCAGCCGTTCCCGCTTCCGGACCATCACCACAACACGCGTGGCCCGGCGGCGGAAGTCAAGCCTACCGACGATGCTGCCCATGCATTTCTTACTCAGAGCAACAACTTGTTGCACTCAACAGGTCATGCCAACAGCATCGTGGCCCACAAAGCCCCGCAACCCATGTTTGGTGACGGCGCTAGCGACATCTCCGGTCCTGTCTCAGCGTCTTCCAGGCCCGCTTGCGGCGAATTTGGATCCATTCTTGCGAGCCTTGGATGCAGCAATGACGGCTCCTCGTTGGCAACACCCACTAGCTCCGGACAGGCGGTCTCGAGCATCGACAGTGGCCGGATCGGCGGGGACAAGGGGAACTGCAGCAGCGGCAGCGGGAGCACGGCCACGAAACGCCCGCGGAACTTTACCCCCGCGTCGGCCAAGGCCATCGATCAGGAGGATGAGCCGCGCCGGATGAGTCCATACGTGCGGGGTGCTGGGTTCGGTGTGGCTGATCTCCTCGCTGACGTCGTCGCTTGAGCGTCCCTGCGATGCGAGCCGGCGTCTACCGTCATCGGTATTTCGGGCCTTGCCGTATGGAACATGACCCAACAAAATTGCGTGCCGGGTGGGTTGTTATTGGCATGGCTAGGCCTCTACTGAGCATGATTTTTATTCTAGCCTGCGTGAGCCGGCCGTTCGGGTTTATCGACGCATAACTGTGTAGCGCAACGAGGGTTTTGTTGGGTTGTTGGGCTGTCTGTGTCATACGAGGGCGCCATGCGCATGTAGTGTATAAGACGAGTCTAGGAGTAGCTGTTAACAGTGGCTCAATACTGTACATGTACCTTTTGTACGCTGGCGTCGTTTGGTGAGTCCGACAGCCACCGCAGAGTGAGAGGCGTCAGGATGTCTCCGATCTCGAGTTACTCACAGCACTCAGACTTCCGCCATGGAGCCGACGGAACCGCATGCAATGTCAACGAGCGTTTGGCGGCTGCCTTGGGTGTGCCTCCTCTCGAGGGCTCTGTCGGGATGGGGAGGGTTTACGCTGGTTAATGACTTGGTCCGGCCGAGGCGGCCGTGTCCGGGGGTTCCATGCGGATGGAACTTCGAGCGGAAGCTTGAAGGTCACGCGACTCAGCTGTTGATGCGCTGGAGTTCAGCGGATGGCACAGACAACGGGCAACTCAAAGCTTGTGCGAGACCATGGGAGAAGCGGTCAAATCGTACGTAGTTAGCGTGCCAAGGCCCTTTAGGCTCAGTGCCTCCGGGCGGAATAAAATCCATCCATCCATCCACAGATAAACACCAATTTTCAACCCCCCTGCCCCCCTAACCGTTTTCGGTTAGAGCGCACACCCTACCAAGCACAAGTACCGGCCCACATCTTATTGGGACCCAGCGTTTAGGCCCCACCTCATTGGAGCTACCGCTTACTATATCGCGATGCGCGTTGTGCATTCTCGCCATTGTATTACGCAATGTAGACGGTGTAGCTCGTTGGTGAGGCTTAAATCCAAGAGGTCTAGAGGTAAACAGAGCAAGTAAGGGTTACGGTGAGCACGAAATAGGAAAGCCAATAGCCGCCTGGTGAAGATCGACAACATGGATAAGGATTGCCAAGGAAGCTTGGCAGGGCAGCTCCCCCGAATTTTGTCATCTCAGTCGTCAAGCGACCGCCGCGCACGTAGCCGCCGATCACATAGCCGCCGTACACCTCGACGCAAACCAACCATGAACCAACAACCAACCGGCCCACTTTCTCGCATGCAGGAGGGCGCGAGAAGGGAAGGGGGCGGCAGCCAAGCAGACTGTGCAAAATCTTGCCTTTCGCACAACTGCAATTGATGACTCAGCAAGCACGAGCCAACGCCTCGCCCGAAGTTTTGCCGGCCGAGAACCCGTTCGCGTTCCCGGAGTGGGGCCGGCTCCGTAACGACTGCAAACGGCGCCGGGCGACGGAGGCCGGAAGCCGTCGCCCATTCTACTTCGTTCACACCCCATTAAGCCCCTCAGCTC
>MU863734.1:0-13633 GCA_033575675.1 Parathielavia hyrcaniae | reverse complement strand
CGGCAGGCCGCCCTGGAAACTTACGACCGCGGATATCTCTACAACCACGGCAATGCACCACTGGAAATTGAGGTCATACGTTGATTCTAGACCATATCTTTGCTCCGGTCCAATTTTTGCCGTTTTTATAGCCGGATTTTCCTTTGCGTGGTGGTTTTCCCAAATTTTTCGGGCGGCCTGCCGGCCGCCCCTGGTAAGATAAAAGTGCTATTTCAGAGGCGGGGCCGTCATTTGCGGGTCATCCGGCGGATCACCCACCAAAACTGCCCTGAGATAACCACACGTTATGCAGAAGCTTGAGAGAGCCAGCGTCAATGAACAACAGGAGGGGAGATCACCCCTTTTTGCTCTTTCGTCTCTTTAACTCTCTCACTCTCTCCTCTCCGTATCCGGTCCGCTGACCTTGAGCTTCCCCAACGGCACCCCTCCGATCACTCGCTACACAAAGCAAGCATTCCTCTCGAGTCGAGCGAGTATGACCGAAGATCTTCGGGCGTCATGCATCTTTTGCATACAGCTTGATCGATTGGGCGTATATTAGCCGGCCCACACAAACTTTACAGGCTCATCTGTAAAGTTCCTTATGGCAACCAGATCCAATGCGCCTGCGGCGGTATGCAGGTGTTGCGCCACGGAATAGATCTGCGGTGAGCACCAAATCGTCTGCTGCATCGAATCTCTGGATCACGCCATCAGCTGGGCTTCTCCCTAGATCAGAAATGCTGCCACAATCTGGCACCCCAAGGTGCCGATGTGCCCGTGAAACCGTGAATACTGGCGGGACCAATGCCTTGCTCCTTGTTCAGCGTGTGCTTGTTCCAAGCAACTCTTGGTTGAGGACAACGCCTTGGCAAGTTTATACCTGTGTATTATCTGAACCTTAGTCCCCCTTAAGAGCATGTATCAAGACCCTGTGGCCAGCATCCCGTTACTCCCCCATTCTCTTTCCCAAGAGACATCGACACTAGCTTCGCTTCCCATCCTCGCACCCCTAAACCTCCATGTGGTAAGAAGAATGCGAATGCCTTCTCAACTTGACCTCTGCGACATCCTCAGATCTTAACCTGTCTGCAGCCTGAGCCGCCGCAACCTCCCAGTCCGTCTGATGCAGGTAAGCCAGTTCGATTACCGAGACACTAATCACGCCATAACTCTCGTCAGCTTCCATCCACTTATCCCAATCCCCAGGAACAAGTTAACTCACCAGAGAAGGCCGACGGTAATGCCCGCCCAAAGCCCCGTAAGTCTCCAGCCCAAGGCAAAGGCCGTCGACAGCGAGATGGGGAGGGCGACGAGGTAGTACGAGAAGAGGTTGGCGTAGCTGCCGATGGCCTGCTGGCCGATCCCTCGCAGAAGACCGTGGGCGACGGCCGCTATGGCGTCAAACACCTGCATGACGCCGCAAACGAGAAGGGCCTGGGAGGCGATCCGGATGACTTCGACGTCATCGGTGAAGATTCTCGGCAGCAGGTCTCGGAATGTCGTGAACAGGAGTAAATTGAAGCACCCAACCATGCATGCAGCAATGATGGACTGAGTGAAGGTGTAAGCTATTGACCTTGTCAGGGTTAGGGCAAGACAAAAGGAACATACCACTTTGGCAGTGACCTTGGCGGCCTGGCTGAGATCGGCTCCAATGAGGTTAGCCACCCGTGTCGATGTTGCGATGGCCAACGGGAAGGGTATGTTGAACGACGTCGACGTCACGGTGACGAGGATGCTCTGGGCCGCCAGCTGGGACGTGCCGAACTGACCAGCACATAGGGTGAGCACTTCCAAGACGGAAAACTGAGCCTCAATCATGATCATGCCGGGCAGTGCCAGCTTGATCATCGGTCCTACATAAGATAGCTGTTAGCTAGACTGAACCCCTGAGACGGGATATGAAAAAGGGGGCGACATATAGCAGAAGTCACAACGAACCCCAGTTGCGGAGGGCCTTCCGGCTGAACCCGTTCCAACATCGAGAACCGTCGACCAGCCAGACATAGAGCACCAGCAGCAGCGGCAATAGGTTCTGCGTGATCGCCATGGCCGCGGCCGCTCCAACAAAGCCCCAGCCAAACTTGAAGACAAAGAGCCAGTTCTGTAGAAAGCTCAGGGGGGCCCCCATCATCAAGGCGTATGTGGTGGCCTTGAACAGGCCCTGGGACTGCACGAACCGCTTGCCGCTCTCCAGCATGGCAACTCCGGGCATGCCTGCGATGAGGACGCGGAGAAAGGTGGCCGCCAACGACGCCGTCTCCTTGCTGGGGACGAGGGCGGCGAGGATGGGCTCCGAGAACCACCACAGCAGGGCGATGGGAACCTAGGGTATCTCGAGTGTTAGTGGAAACAAGGCTCACTGCAAGTCCTGTGAGTTTCGTACCATGAGGATCCAGAGCAGCCATGTCATGCGCTGCGCTTGGAGTCCCACGAGGTGCTTGTGGCCGGATCCATAGGCCTGGGCGCAGAGGGTGTCCAGACAGGTCGCCAGGCCCTGCACGGGGACGTAGCATGTAATGCTGGCCGTCATGGTTGCCACTGTTGGTTGTATCAGCAAGCTGAGAAATACCGGGTGGCATCACGTACGGTTGACGGCCGCGAGCTCGACCAAGCCCAGCCTGCCCACCGTGAGAACACTTCCAATAGTGACAGAGTAGTGCATCAGGAAGGTGGCGATGAGAGGCGTCGAGTATTGGATGAGTGTCTTGGCCTCGCGCTGCCAGGTTGTTCTGATCTCGTGGTGTGCAACGGCGAATTCGAAACGCCTTTCTATCTCTTCCGGCCCTGGAGTCGGCGGAATTTCGCGCAGCATCGGTGTTGTCTCGACTGCGACATCCGGAACGATGGGCCCCTCGTGGTCACGGACTTTGGTGCTGAAATTACGTCGGTAGAGGCGAGCAAAAGCATTGGTCGTCCGTGGCCTACGATGCTTCGGCGGGAGGATGGCATTGTCTCGTAGCAGAGAGAGCTCGGCATGGAGTGACTCCTCGACCTCGTGCGGATTCGGGACCGGCCTGTCCCTGCTGTGAGTAGGGACAAGGGAGCACCCGGCCCCCCAAACGATGCCGTTTGGGTGGAAGGCCAATTTTGCGTCGGCGGGCCCGGATGCGGACTCGGCATCTGAAGCAGCAGCTTGCTCATCGTCGTCGTCGGAAGAAGAGCACTCGGCGATGTCTTGTGTCAGAATTTCGCGGGCAATTCCAGGAGATGTCGAGAGGAAGGATGAGGGTTGCGGCAGACTGTCGGAGAGAAAGTCGGACAAGATCGAACGGCGGCGCCCCCCGGGTCTGCTGTTGACGATGGGCTGCGGCCCGGTGCTGCTGCTCGGCGAGTCCATCGCAAGTGGAAGTCTGACTGAGCGAGCTTAGGGTGCACGAGAGACGGAGTTAGCGGCCTCCAGGGTTGATGAGCCACGAGAGGATGGCCATGGCAGTGGGATATATTCGAAGCTTGAATCGATCTGGCTTCCAACGCCGGGGCTACCGCAGCATGAGATTTGATGCAGCCATCTACCTCACCGCTAGCAAGGTCCCCATGGCCACCTAGAGGCGCCCCATCCATGTTACGTCGTACTCTTGGTGGCAACGGTTTTGATTTGATGATAAGACATCGGTGAAACCCCCACGGTGCGGCGGATGGTGTGGACGACATCAAGGGCTTGTTCAACGGCCGGTCAAGGTGTGCACCCAGATCAAGGTGCTATTGGGCAGCATGACGGTTCGCCTCGGATCCTCCTTTGACAAGCCTAGCGGTTATGGTCCTAGACCGTCACACCCAATGACGCAAATCTTGGATGAACCGATCGATCTCAAGCCGTTTGTTAACTTGTTACCTGCCTCGAGGTGGCTCACCGACAAGTTGCTGCCAAGCTTGGCAACCAAGAAGACTGGTGACATCATTCAGCATTGAGACGGTACTTGGCACTTACTACTGCAACCGATATCAGATTCCCGGATCGAAGCGCATGCAGAAGCGGTAAACAATTCGAGTGTGCACATAGGTGGTATTGAGAAGGTTCAGACACCTCCGAGTCCTGATGGCTTTCGATCCAGTTTTGAATCGCGCTTTGGCCGGCATGATAGGTAAAGATGTCCAGGCTCTAACAGAGGTTAGGGTTGTGGGTGCTATGGGCGGCTCGGCTCAGATCAACTAATTACCGCTCAGACCCGCAATTTCCGTTGTTTCTCAAGCCGCCAAAACTCGGTGGAAGTGAGCATCTGCCTTGCGATTAAAATCGCAAGCAAAACCTCACAGACCAGAGTCGCCCGACATCGAAGACAGCCCATGCCGCCCCCCTTGATACTGAGTGGGTGCTCCGCGCTGCCGGCGGCACTGGAGCACATGCCCCCCGCATTCAAGAATCCAGTACCTCTGACTCGCGCTGTCCATGTTTTTATCCGTCTCGGCAGCCCCCGCCTCCAACTGCAGGACGGGGAACGACCCCTGCCCTGCAACGGTTCCAATTCTATGCCCGGGCTAGCTCCCAGAGCGTTTCTGGCTGATTCAACTGCCGACTCTCACCAAATGAAGACGCGCCCATGCTCAAAAAGATCGACTTGCCCCTCTGGTGTCGTCTCTCGGCAAGGCATGGGGACTACAGTAAAAGACTGGACCCCGCTTCTGGTCCTCAGGAACTGAAGCGGATCTGATCTTGCCTGTCCCGCCTCAACTCAACTCATCTCTCCTGTTGCTTCCAATTCCACGACCGCATCAGACTACCTTACCATCGCTCTTGGCACACCGATTCCCTCCGTTCTCGCCCCGACTTTGCGATTATGCCGCCATTCCGCGCCGAGCACATGGGCTCCCTCCTGCGGCCGCACCGGCTGCTGGAGGTCCGCGAGGCCATCCTCGAGAAGGGACTGACCCCCGAGGAGGCCGGCCTGCCCGCCGTCGAGGAAGAGTCCGTGGGACATGTGGTCAGGCTGCAGAAGGCGCTGGGGTTCCAGGCCGTGACCAGCGGCGAGTTCAACCGGACTCGCTTCTGGGGTTCCATGTGGAACGAGTTCGAGGGCACCCTCCGTCTCCAAGACGCCGACGCCTCGCTGTTCCGCCTCTATCACCCCGACGTGGTGTCCCTGATCGAGCAGGGCCGCAAAGTCATGCCGGGCGACTCGGTCATCGCCGGGGGGAAGCTGAAGCACAGCCCGGGTCGGTCGCAGTCCAACCTCCACGAGCTCCGCCTGGTGCAGAAGGCTGTGCCCGAGAGCGAGTGGGGAAATATCAAACTAACCATGATCACGCCGGCCTGGTTTCACATGCGCTACAAGCAAGGGCGTGCCTACACCAAGGAGGCCTATGCCAACGACGCCGAGTACTTCAAGGACGTCGCCAAGGTCTACCAGGCCGAGCTGGACCAGCTCTACAAAGCCGGCCTCAGGAACGTCCAGTTTGACGACCCCGGCCTGGCCTGTAAGCGCTCTTGTTTTGTCTTTTACTTGCCATGCGCTGACCAGTTTGCTGTCAACAAGATTTCTGCTCCGACAAGTTCCGCCAGGGGTGGGCCGAGGACCCGGACAACGTCGGCACCGTCGACAACCTGCTCGACGCCTACATCGACCTGTACAACGACTGCATCAGCAAGCTGCCCGCCGAGTTCCACACGGGCGTGCATCTCTGCCGCGGCAACTTCATCGGCGGCCGCTTCTTCGCCGAAGGCGGCTACGACGTGATTGCGCAGAAGCTCTTCACCCGACTCAAGGTTAACACCTTCTACCTCGAGTACGACACGGAGCGCGCGGGCGGGTTTGAGCCGCTCAAGTTTTTGCCACAGGGCAAGCGCGTTGTGATTGGGGCCATTTCGACCAAGCTGCGCGAGCTGGAGGACAAAGATGAGGTCAAGCGGCGCATCTACCAGGCGGCCGACGTCGTGGCCGAGGGCAGCGGCCAGTCGCGCGACGAGGCGCTGCAACGCCTTTGCCTCAGCCCGCAGTGTGGATTCAGCACCCACGAGAGTGGCTACCCGCTAAGCGAGGACGACCAGAAGTTGAAACTGGCCCTCGTCCGGCAGATCACTGATGAGATTTGGGGTGAGCCGTAGGACGCAGAGTTGAGTACGCAGACGCTTACCTATGAGGCAACACGGACTGGCCAGGGTCTCCAGAAATGGGTTACGGCGCCGTACAGGGCTTGGCCTTCAGCACCAAGAGCCGGTAGGGATGGCAGGGTCACGCTGCGACTCGGGCAATACCGCCGTCTTGGACATCAACTTCCAGATTCCAGATGAACTTAAAACACGGGACAGGGACAAAAATAACATGTACACACCCTATTTGGATCGCAATCGGTTTTTGAGTCATACGCAGTCGTCCTGGTTGAGCAACCCAGACCTCCGTCTCCAATTACCCCGCCCCTCCCGCGGTGCTGATGCCGGGAAAACGCTGTGCCTGTGGAATGCCGGCAGCCGGAGCAAAAGCCGGGCTCCACCCCCTTCCGTCGAGATGTTGCCGACAAGTTTCCGACAGCTCGTTGGAAGCAGTTGCGCATGCCTTGCCTTTATCCTTCACATTGACACTTGCCCGGATCCCAGTCAGCAGCCGACTAGACCTCAGTCAACTAAGAAGCAGGAGTCTTACCCATTGAGTCGTACACTCAACTTATCTCCAACCATGGCGGGAACCGGACCGGGCATGCTCTACGTGGCGATGCAGCCGCGCGAGGGCCTCTCGCTGGACCAGTTCCACGAGTGGTACAACAACGAGCACGGTCCCATACGGCTCCGGCTGCCTCACATCTTCGGCAACGGCCTCCGGTATCGCGCCACCGACGGCCAGCAGCCGCACTTTCTCGCCGTCTATGACGTGACGTCCATGGCCCACCTCGAGACGCCCACCTATATTGACCTGCGCGCCAACCGCTCGCCGCGCGAGGCCGCCACCATCGGCCAGGTCGACGTCGACCGCCAGTTCCTGGACCTCGTCGAGACGCAGCAGAGCCCCCTGTTTGCGCCCATCGAGCAGCTGACGGATGCAGAGGCGGACGGGCTGGTGCTTGTGTCCGTCGGCATCGAGCTCAGAGCCGACGTTGAGGGCGCCGAGGAGGCCGTCAGTAAGTGGTACAGGGAGGAGCACATCCCGATGCTCTCCGAAATCCCCGGCTGGCTGCGCAGCCGTGTCTTCCGCACCCCTTCGGCCATTGAGGGCGCGGGTGGGAAGACCAAAGTCAGCATCGTCACGCTCCACGAGTACGCCAAGGGGAACGGCCTCGGGGGTGCCGAGCACAAAGCCGCCACGAGCACGCCCTGGCTGGACGACATCTTCACCAACTACGTCGCCCAGAAGCAGCGCCGCACCTATGAGCTGTTCTACGTCTTCGGGCCCGCACCAAGGGAGTTGCACGCCCTATCAAGACTGCCGCCAGCGGCCGCCTTCTCGTCGTCGACGACCGACGGGGACATCTCAACAACCCCAGGCCCACATGCAAACGACGCGGCAATCAACGCCTTCGTCAAGACCCCATCGGACGGCCTAACGATCCCCTACCGCCTCGAAGGCAACCCCTCCCCGCAGGCGCCCACCGTCGCCTTCTGCAACTCCCTGCTCACCTCCTGGGCCATGTGGGACCCCCTGGTCGCAATCCTCAAGGCCAAGCGTCCCGACCTCCGCGTCCTGCGCTACGACGCCCGCGGCCGCCACGACGTGCCCGGCTCGCCGCCCGTCCCGGCCACTCTGGACATGCTCGCCGACGATCTCGCCGCCCTGTTGTCGACCCTGCGCATCCCCCGGCTGCATGCTCTAGTCGGCGTCTCGATGGGTGGCGCCACGACGCTCAAGTTTGCGCTCCGGTATCCGCAGAGCGTGGCCCGGATCGTAGCGTGCGACTTTAATGTCGTGTCGAGCGAGGCGAACACGGCCGCATGGAAGGAGCGGATTGCCGTGGCGGAGGAGGGACCTCAGGCTGGTGGTGGTGATGGCAGTGGGATCCAGAAGCTGGCGGGCTTGACGGTCGAGAGGTGGCTCCACCCGCACACCATGGCCGAGAAGAAGGAGGTGGCGGTCTGGATGACGGACATGGTGGCGACCAACAGCGTGCGCGGGTTTCGGTACTCGTGCCAGGCGCTGTGGGACTACGACATGCGCGATGAGATGAAGGGCAATACCGTTCCAGGGCTGTTCGTCGTGGGCGAAGGGGATGGCAGGGGCGCTCTGGTGAGGGCCATGGATGGGTTCAAGGGGTTGCTGGGCCCCGGGGGCGCCGAGCTCAAGGTTGTGCCCCTGGCTGGTCATCTGCCCATGTCGGAGTCGCCCGAGGCGTTTTGGGATGCGATTTCCGGGTTTCTCTAGTCGCGGATCATGCTCTCTCTCCCTCGGGCAGTTCTGCATTGGTTGCATAAGGTACCTCCGCAGCCATAAGGGAGTCAATCCCCAGGCGAGCATTTCTATCGCACATTGCTTTAGGCCCCTGAGCCCCTGAGCCCCTGAGCCACTTACTCGCTCTAACTTGAACCCCAGTCCGCAGTTCCCCCCTCAGCCCTCAACCCAACAGCAAGTTAACCCTTCGTTAGTGGTCAGTGTCAAGTGCTATTTGATAGCATCTCCACTAGGTAGCCATCAAAACAGCTGCTGACAAGGCCGAGAAAGGATCGACAGACTTGACGGTGTATGGTTACTCCGGCTTACCAGTTTGTTGTTGGTCAAACTGCAAATCATCTCGGATCTTGCGATACGCAATCCCAAGCACTGAAAGCATGCAATCTCTCGGGCCTGAGTCGTATGTCGTACAATTTCAATCAGCCTCGACACGTGCTCACTCTACACAACGCCAATCGTCGTGGTCTCGTTTAATTAAATCAGCCTATGAGATGCAGATCCGATATACGACTGATGTCAAGATCTCCGCCTCTTGTCAGACTACCAATCCCAGCCATTCGCTCCCATTCCTCGTGAATACTCACACCGAAGGTACCTGTAAGCTCGGGAACGTAGGTGCTGTTGGCATCGGAACCGAATCCTGAGCCTGATGCAGCCACCACCCTTTCAACATGGAGACAGACAGCTACAATCAGTCTGCGGCAATGATGTCATGTGCCGGGCAACGCGTAAGCTGGCTCGAGTAATCGCACACGATCACAAGCTCTGATAGAAAGGGTGCAGCGAAGTATATAAACTTTTGAGCATCTGCATGTAGCGATGCCTAGTCGAGGCCATCACGCCCAAGACAGCGTTCCCATTTCCACACTCAACTCTACAGTCACGCTCTCTAAACATGGTCCGACTCATCCCCCTCTTGCTCGTCACCCCCGCCGCTCTGGCCACGAGATCCAATCCGGAATGTCGCCCCGAGGGGCCCATCTTCCCTCGGCCGCGCCATCTAAACCAATCCGACACATTCCGAGACGCACTCGACAAACTCACTGCCACCTTCGACGCGGCTTTCCATGGCGAGATCCGCACCGGCTGGGACCTCCGGAACGTCTCACTGTCCATGGCCGTCGTCGGCCTCGATCAGACGCAGCCGTCGGAGCCGCTTTGGGAGTACCACCGCCTCGCGCCGGGCAACGTGAACGGCACCAAGTCGCTCGACCGGCACTCTCAGTATCTTATCGGATCCGTCTCCAAGGTCGTGACGGACGCCCTTCTCCTCAAGAGCGGCGTCAACCCGGACGATGCCGTGACGAAACATGTGCCCGCGCTGGACAACGAGACGTCGCTGATCGACTGGTCTCAGATCAGCCTGAGAGCCCTGGGCGGGCATCTAGCGGGGATTCCTCCGAACTGTAAGATGCAATGATCTCCGTGTGTATGTCCATCAAGAGAGTACCATGGCTGACTGAATCGCAGACGGTTTCTCTGTATGTCGACCCAAATTGAGTCTATACCCCCTTTTGTGTTTCTGCTCCCACATGGCGGGAAACATACCAGAGTTGCCACCCCATGCCTTGAACGCTCCCACCTCTAACAGCTCCAGGAATACCACTACCTCAAAGCCTGGTTCGAAGCCCTCGGCTTCCCGCCCATCAACGACACCGACTACCCGCCCTGCGGCGTCATCGGGCTCAACCAGGAATGCACCCGGCAGCAGTTCCTGTCCGGCATGCTGTCCTCGAACCCGGTTGCCGCGCCGCAGTCACGCCCCGTGTACTCCAACATCGCATTTACCCTCCTGGCGTACGCGCTCGAGGCGCATACGGGCGGCAAGAACTACTCGACCCTCCTGCGCGAGCTGCTCACCGGCCCGCTCAACATGTCGTCGACCATGCCCAGCCCGGGCAACGACTCGCTTGCCGTGATCCCCCCCGGGGAGAGCACCTGGGGCTCATCCTACGGCGACAACACCCCCGGCGGCGGGCTCGTCTCGACGCTGGCCGACCTCTCCACTTTCGTCCACGCCATCCTGGCGCGCGACCCTGCTCTGGGGCTGACAGAGACCCAGGTCCGCGAGTGGCTGCAGCCGCGGTCGTTTGCCGGGTCGAGGTCGAGCTTTGTCGGCTTGCCGTGGGAGATCTTCCGGCCCGAGCCCGGTTTGCTGTTTTGCCATCATCGCCACCGCTCCTCCGAGTCCTCTTCGTCCTCTTCCTCCTCCTCTGCAGCAGGCCACACGGTCACGATCCACAGCAAAGGCGGCGCCGCATACGGCTACATCGCGCGCATCGCCCTGCTGGATGAGTACGGCGTCGGGCTGGTGATACTCATGGCGGGCGGGCAGGACGCCGTGACCGACGTCTTTGACGTCGCGGTGAGCGTGCTGGTGCCGGCCGTGGACGAAGCGGCGCGGGAGCAGGCCGAGAGGGAGTACGTGGGACACTTTGCTGGGGACACGAATAACATGCAAGTGCCCGTCAGCGCGACGACCGAGCTGGATGGCACCTCGCTGCGGCTGACGGGGCTGTATCGGAACGGTACGGACATTTTGGCTAGTCTACAGGAGGTGGCGCAGGTGACGCTGTTTGGGTTTTTGCCCTCGATGCGGTTGACGGGCGTGGTGAGGATGTATCCGGCGGAGGTGGAGAGGACAACAGTGCTCCCGAACGGGAGGGAGGTGGTGGAAGAGGACTGGAGGCTGTTGTTGGAAATGGAGCTGCAATCCGAGGCCGAGTTGCCCGGGAAAGGCCTCAGCAGACATGATTGTCTGGCCTGGTCCTTGTCCGACTGGATTCACTACGGGGGCGAGCCGGCGGACGGGCTCGTGTTTGTGAGAGACGCCCCAACGGGCAGTGTGTTGGGTCTGGATGCCCCCTTTTTGAGAAGTGGCACCATGGACAAGTCCTAAACTGTCTGGTGTTTCTGGAACAAACATATCGAATATTATTGCCAAGTAGCCCAGATGTCCCAATCAACCGTTCCGTCACGATCATCAATCCCACTCTGCTACATATCGTTGACCCTTCCAGTAGCGGTGACTTGCTACAGCTTGCTACCTCCCTTGACAGCGGCCAGCTCACCGCGGTCGTCGAGTTCCTGGCAGCACAAGATGAAGGTATCCTTGAGCGCGCTGAGCCTGTACTCCTGGTTGACCTCCTGGTAATCCTTGCTGGCGGCCATGGCGGCAAAGTGCGAGATGGTCGGGTAGTGCACCCAGGCGATCTCCTCCCAGCCGTCGCTCTTGGCCTCGCAGTCGACCAGCCGCCCGACCACCTTGACGCGGCCGCCGTGGCGCGAGCCGATGCGCTTGGAGAACTCGGCGCCGTATTTCTTGTACTGGTCCCTCTTCCCGGGCTCGAAGGCGAGCAGGTTCAGCATGGACACGGGGTGTGACCGCGCCGATGCGGGCAGGGAGTCTATCCACTGCACCCACTCGGACGAGAGCTTGAGGCTCTGGGAAGAAGCGTCGCCGTCCGAGGGGGCTTGCTCTGGAGCCGGAGCGGTTGGGGATCCCGCCTGGTTGAACAGCGTCGCGTTGAGAGTGCCGTAGCTTGACAAAGCGCTGGCGCTGACGCCGCATGAGGCGGTCCAGATGGCGGCAATATCGGCCTGCGACGACGCTGGGAGAGCGGTGCCGTCCTCGAGACCGACGAGCAGGTCCCAGTGGGTGTTGCGTGCAAGCAGATGGCCGGCCGACATGCGCGTCGGGAGAATCATCCAGCGCAGCACGCGTGCCTTGAAGACCGGCCTGACGCCGTTCTGGCCAAGCTTGGCGAGGAAGCCGGCGATGAAGACGCCTGGTTTCAGAGAGATGACGTGAAGGTGGCAGACAACCATGTTGGTGCACTTCTCGAACTAAACGATATGTCGGAAGGTAGCAGATTTCGAGGCGAGGTTCAGGTCGTGGATGCTACTGAGCGGTTGTCGATGTTAAGATGGCATTTGAAGGACATGTTAATGGCTGATGGGGGGTAACTTGATGTTCAACCATGAGTGGACATGCCGAGGCTCTCGGTAAAGGTTCCAAGGGACTTGGAAAGTGTAAGTCGGCTAGTCCAACCTTGCGGGGTTGAGTCCCACACTACCATCCAACCCTGGTTTGTTTGTTAGCACGGCACTTAGCTTAGGTATAACGTGTTTGATAAGCAGAACTTATCGTTGGTCGGTTTTGCTGAGTAATTTCACGAAATCCGCAGCGATTTCACGGTCGTTATAGATAAGCCATCGGACCCACTTACTACGTTTTCTTTGGCTTCAGCGGCCTACCCTCTATTTCTTTAGCGGCTTTAGTGGCCCAACCCTCTATATTTTAGCAGCCCACTATATCTATCCCTACTCTACCGAATGACGATGACGCCGTCGTCGTTGCCGAAGCTTGTCGACCAGCTGGTTAACGCTCTTGCCTGCGCGCAGTACCTCAAGCTCGGCAATAGCCTCCTCCTCGCTGTGACGGCGCGTGCGACGGAGCCACCATACCATTGCGCTAACCTCCTCAAAAGGATGCCAGAATTTCAAGTCAACAACCTGAAACTCTGAGGTGGCTTATGTACTGTTGACGGCAGCCCCCACTGCCGTCACACTCGCTCTTACCCTGGGCTATACGGCCTAGCAGCGCGTCCCAGATTACCTTGCGGCGACAGAACTGTACCTTGACAGCGTTCCCAGGGCGCCAGCGGGCCCCCCACCTCTCTTCGAGCCCCTGAATTGCCGGCTGGCCTGCAAAACCCTCTGCCCACTGTTTCCAGACATCTTGAACTGTAAAGGCCTTTGGCAGGCCTGTGATGATAGGTGGCCCTGCCGGTGCTTGCAGCGACGGCTGCTCTAGCCCCGGCACAAGCCCGGGTACTTGGCTTGGTCCTGGACTTGGGCCCGGGCCAAAGTAGCCGGTGAAGGTGATTGGGGTCCTGCCTTGGAGGAGGGCGTCGAGGCTGCTCTGCACGTCCCGGATGCCCTCCTCTAACTGCCTCGCAAGCTGGGAAGTGAGCTGCTGGCTGTTGTGTAAGATGGCCTTGCCTGTGCTCTCTAGGAGGCTGTGGAGCTCCGGCATAGCGCGTTGCACGAGGAGGCTCTGGGGTACGACGGCCTCTGCAACGCCGGCTTGGACGGCATAGGCGAACTCGTCCCACTCCGGGCCATGGAACGGGGGATAGGAAAAGAACGGCAGCGACGGAAACCGAGGCTGCAAGACGGCCAGGTCCTGTAGGAGCACCATACGGAGGCGCCGCATCAGCTTGAGGAAGCCGTCGCCAGCGAGGTCGTCTTCGTCGAGGCCGCCTTGCGCCCACCGGCACCGGCGCGCGCGCGCCTCGAAGCGAGCCTCCCACTCTTCGACCCAGGGCCAGAGCTGC
>MU863733.1:2804-31518 GCA_033575675.1 Parathielavia hyrcaniae | reverse complement strand
CAGATAATCGCTCGTGTGGCAGAAGGAGCACGAGTCGATTGTATGGAAACGATTCTCGAATACGCCCTCCCACCTTGGGAACCTCGCCTGCGACCGATGCTCGAAGCCGACCGAGGGAAGGCGGCCGATTTGGCCAACAAAACATTGGGGATTGTGATCGCAACCAGCTCGTCTGAAAAGGAAGGCATGATCAGCATGGGTGGCATCGGCCGGGACACTCTCTTCAGCAGGGCCAGCGAGACCGTAGCAAACTATTTTGCGACGCTCGGGACAAGGGAGGAACAGAATCCATATACAGCAGAGTTAGCAGCGATCGCGAGGGCCTTGGAGAGCCTGCCGGCCGGCGTTTGCCACAGGCACATCACCATCGTTACCAGGAACCAGTCGGCGCTGGCAACGATCAGACAACCACGACAACAGTCCGGCCAAGGCATTATACGGCAAATATACGAGTTGGCAAGGCTGCATCAACGGAGAGGGAACTCGGTTGACTTCCTGTGGATACCATTGGAAGCCAACTTCGCGTTGGGGTTGGAGGCCAAGGCGGCGGCGCAAAGGGCTGCAAGGCAAGGAGGCACACCCAACCTCCAAATGCCCCAGGCCAAGTCCACCGCAATCAGGCTGGCACTGGCGAAACAGCGACAGGAGAGAGCTCTTCCTGAAGGCGTGGGCAAGTTCTCAAAGGCTATCGACGTGGCACTACCAGGCAAGCACACTCGCGATCTCTATGACAAGCTGAAGCGAAGAGAGGCTTGTGTCTTGGCACAACTCCGAACCGGTATGGCGAGACTGAACGGCTTTCTGAGCAGGATTGGAGCGGTCGAGTCAGACCTCTGCCCCTGCGGCCAAGCGAGGGAACAGTGGAACATTTTCTGCTGCGATGCGTGAGATGGACAGCCCTGAGGGAAGACATGCTGCGATGTACAGTGACAAGACGAGGGAGCCTCTCATTCTACCTGGAGGGAAAGTTCCTTCGGACCCAAAGGTGTGGTCACCAGACATGAAAGCAGTCAGGACTACGATCAAGTACGCGATGGCGACAGGGAGATTGGATGCAGATGAGGAACAACGAAGACTGGATTAGTCGCAAAAGGGGAGCTCACTAACGCCACACAGCCTCAATCAGCAGATCCCGCTTTAGCTGCTGAAGATGGGACGCTGAACACTTGGAGAACGTAACCTCCAAGACGATCTGCTATCAATCAAGGCAAGAGGCAAGAGGTATTGGGAAGCTTTGCGCAAAGGGCAACTCAAAGGGCTTGTGCGAGATCATGAGAGAAGCGGACGAATCGTATGTAGTTAGCGTGCCAAGGCCCTCTAGGCTCAGTGCCTCCGGGCGGAATAAAATCCATCCATCCAGCCCAGTTGTGCGAAAGGCAAGATTTTGCTTTGTTCTTGCGTCTTCAACATCTTTAACCACTTCAATCACTCTCTTACTCTGCAATCCGTTCAAGACCTCCAGCACTGCTTCTGGTGACTGTCGCATCGCAAGTTGCGCCCACCCGGATGTCATATGGTACCCTCCGATTAGATAAATTTCCTCGAGAACTCGACCAAGGCCATGATGGCCATGGCCTGCCCGTACGGCATACTCGTCACGGGGATATCCTTGTAGTGCTGCAGATCCCGCCCCATTCCCGTCCCGAAGGACGTGTTCAGCAGCTCGCCGTCCTCGCTGATATTCGCCAGGACACCCTTGACGGCCTTGACAGCCATCTCTTCGAACTCGGGCCCAAGGTACTTCTTCCTCTCCCCTTTGAGCGCGCCAAACGCGAACCCGGCCGTGGCACTCGCCTCCGGGTACGACCCCTCGGCCTCGGCCACATCCAACAGCGTCCGCCACAGCCCCGTCGCCGGCTCCTGCAGCGGCCTCAGCGCCTCGCACTGCGCCAGCAGCGTGCTCTTCAGGAACTCCTCGAGCGCCGCATCGCGCACGCCGCCCTCGCGCAGCAGCTCGAGAAACTCCGGGATGGCAATCGTCAGCCAGCTGTTCCCGCGCGCCCACCTGGCCTCGGCAAAGTTGTGCCCGCCGGCGCCCGTCGCGTTGAACTCCCACCCGTGGAAGAAGAGGCCCGTCCTGGGGTCGAACAGGTACTGCAGGTGCAACAGGAACTGGCGCTTGGCCTCGTCGACGTAGTGCGGCCGGTTCAGCACGAGGCCGATCTTGGCGAGTGGCAGCACCGTCATCATGAGCGTGTCGTCCCACAGCTGCTGCTCGTTGAGCTCGAGGTAGGTCTCGTGGCGCATGCCGCCGTGGCGGGTGCGCTTCAGGTCGTGGTAGGCCCACTCGGCCCAGGCGTCGAGCCAGGGGAGGTAGGCCGGGTTGCGCGTCGTCTCGTAGACGCAGGCGAGCGTGAGGAAGACCGACATGGTGTTGATGTTCTTGGTGGTGCCGCCGGCGGCGAAGCGCGCGGCGAACCAGGCCTCGATGATGGCCAGGTGCGCGGGCGACTGCGTCAGCGTGTAGTACTGCCAGATGCCGTACAGCCCGATGCCGTGCGTCCACTCCCAGTCGTCCCAGCCCTTGGTGTCGATGACGCGCCCGTCGGGCAGCGTGAGGAGGAACTCTCCCGTCTTGTCGCGGATGTTGACCATGGCCGAGATGAGGAGCTTGATCTTCTGGTGGATTTCGGACGAGGTGATGCCATGGTGTTCGGTGGGCATTTTGGCGATGAGAAAGGGCCTGATGGTTGGGCGATGTCGAAACCTGCACCTGTCGAGTCTGACGATAGTACTGTACTTTCGTTGGTGTTGTCGACCTCGCTCACAAGAACTGTGTGACGACACTCAGAAAGGATAGGGCCGATTGACCCCTGCTGGAACTTAAGAAGTCATTCGTGGTTCTTGGCCCCGTGCTTGGTGGGGAATCCGGGGGTCAACCAACCAGGCAGTCCTGTTGGAGCGAGGTCTGCTCGGGCTTCCATTCAGCCGAGACAATCGAGCGTGTCTCGGCCGAACAGCACGCGAGAAAGACAAAAGTTCACGTGGCTCGACCATGGTTGAGAGAGGGGAAATGGATGGATCATGCATGGCATGGATTCGCAGTGGGTCGCCTCCTGCAGCGATTCCACTCGTTCAGCAATCAATCGATGCTTGTGCGGCAATATCGAGCGGAGAAAGATTCCTGGAATGGCCCAAACAGGGCGGTGAAGCTCGGGGTAGTTCAGTCCCTCGCGGAGGCGGATGGACCGAGCCCCAACTCCCCCATCCCCAGTTCGTATCTGTGGAGAGAGGTCGGCAATCCCAGGGCCCCATGGGGGAGTCTGGGGAAGGTGGATGCGTTTAAAGACATCAAGCTTTGTCTTCACCGCTCGCAGACCGGGAACGCTTTCTCCTCCTATATCAATCCCTCCGAGGGCTGCTTCTCGCCTGCATTCCGCTGTCCTCCATCCATCCCATCACACCCAGCTGGCTCTCATCCGTCGACATGGCCAACAACACACACCGCGACGCGGTCAGCCCGGCCGGGCTCGCCGAGCCGGTGGGCGACCAGAAGACGGACTTTGTCGAGGCTGAGCGGGCGCACTCGCCCGACCTCCTCAAGTCCGGGCAGCGATACGACAAGATGGACAAGGAACTCGCACAGTACGTGGCCGAGGGCCGCATCGAAATCTCGGAGGAGGAAAACAACCGGCTGCGCAAGCTGGTCGACAAGAGGATCCTGGCCATCATGATCACAACCTACTTCCTGCAGGCCATCGACAAGGGCACGTTGAGCTTTGCGTCCATCATGGGCATTGTCCAGGACACCAACCTTCAGGGGGCCGAGGTGCGTTCACTCCAGTCTCTCCCCTTTTATGATGTCTGCTGACCTCGGCATGCGCAGTACTCATGGCTGACGACGTGTATCTACATCGCCATCCTGATCGTCGAGTACCCGCAAAACTACATCATCGCGCGCGTGCCCATCGCCAAGTACCTGTCCTTCTCCATCGTCGCCTGGGGCACGGTGCTCGCCTGCACGGCGGCCTGCACCACCTTTTCCGGGCTCGTGGTGGTGCGCACGCTGCTGGGCATCTTCGAGTCGGTGTGCCAGCCGGCCTTTGTCATCATCTCGTCGACGTGGTACAAGCGCGAGGAGCAGGCGTCGCGCGTGACGTACTGGTACATGATGAACGGCGCGCAGCAGATGGTGGGCGGCCTGCTGGCCTATTGCTTCTCGCTCATCACGTCGGGCCCGCTCAAGTCGTGGCAGTGGCTGTTCCTGTCGTACGGCGTCATCTCGGTCATCTACGGCGTCTTCGTCGGCTGGTGGATGCCCGACTCGCCCATGCGCGCCAAGTGCTTCTCTGAGGAGGACAAGCGGCTCATGGTCGAGCGCGTGCGCTCCAACCAGACGGGCATCCAGAACCGCCAGTTCAAGAAGGAGCAGGTCTGGGAGGCCCTCAAGGACCCCCAATGCTGGGGCTACGCCCTGATCCAGCTGTGCACCACCCTGCCCACCAGCGGCCTCGGTAGCTTCCAGGGCATCATCATCCAGAGCTTTGGCTTCACCCTGCTCGAGACGCAGCTGCTGGCCATGGTGCTGGGCGCTTACATCATCATCGTGCTGCTGAGCAGCTCGTGGCTGGTCAAGAAGACGAACCAGAACCTGTTGGTCATGCTGGGCTTTTGCGTTCCGTCCTTTGTCGGGACCGCGCTGCTCATGACGGTAAGCAAGATCTCTTTCTTTCCATGTGGGCGGTTTATACGCCTCATCCACAATGAGAAAGCCACGGCTGACATTGCTGGCAGATCCCCCCCGACACGTACTCCCGCAAGGTCGGCCTCTGCATCTGCTATTACATCACGCTCTCCTTCTGGTCCGCCCAGACGCTCGCCCTGTCCATGCTCTCGCGCAACGTCGCCGGCCAGACCAAGAAGAGCGTCGCCGTCTCGCTCAACTTTATCATCTGGTCTACCGGCAACGCCATTGGTGAGTTACCTATCATCACCCCCACCTCCCCATACTCCTGAATGGATCAAGAAGTCTACCTGATAAACACGCACGAACTGACATGTCCGCTCTCACTTATAGGCCCCCAGGTCTTCCTCAGCTGGGACGCCCCCCGCTACTTCATCGCCTTCGCCACCCACCTCGGATGCTACAGCCTGCTGGTCATCATCATCGTCGCCCTGCGCTTCTACCTGGTGGCCCAGAACAAGAAGCGGGACGCGCTCGCGGCGTCGGGCGTGCACGAGGCCAAGGACGAGAACATGACGCACGCGTTTGAGGACTTGACGGATAAGGAGAACCAAAACTTTCGCTATGTCTATTAATTGAGAGGGAGGTACTGGTTAGTTAACTTGCCGGAGGGGGACAGCTGCTAGGCCCGGGGGTAGTCTAGTTGGTTGATGCTGGCTGGGACCGGAGGGATTCTATTAGGGTGGGAGTGGACTTGGACATGATACCTGATTGTGCAAATTATGGCATCTTCAACTTCATCTTGCAAGTGGTGTCCGCAACCTAGGTAGGCTGTGTAGCGTCGTGCGAGTCGAGTCCTGGCTCGTTTGCGGAATCGGGGTTCCCTCTGGTTAGCCCCGAATATTGCTAGGTATGATTTGTGGGCAAAGGCAAAAGCGCTTTCTGAGGTGCCTGCCAGTCCATTGCACCGGTAATTCGACACAAGAACGGCAGGTAAGGTGCCTGGGCACCTTGGGCGGGCTTGGAGAGTCAGGTGCAGTGGCGATGCTACATGTACTTTCCAAAGCTCAGCGTCGAGTGGCGTTGCATTGTTCCCAGTTCTGTCCAGCACCCACCCATTTTCGATCCTTGGCCACCAATGTGGCTTGATCAAAGGCTGTGCCAGAAGTTCATTACACAAGACTCTGGTACCGTGCTCGGTGAGACGGCAAATAGCACAGCTCATTGCCAATGGCTCTTGGGGTAGGTATCCAGCTTGGAGATGCTGTTCTTGGGTTGATCCCTCAACTGAATGACATGCCTCTTGCCTTGGTCGAGCTAGGAAAGCGGCACGTCAAACTGGTTCTGGACATGGCATGCATAGGCGCCGAGCTGTCAAGTTGCTATGCAGGTGCGGTACTTCAGCAGACAACTACCCGTATTCTGATACTTCTCTGCTAGCGGTTGCAGGGCAGCAAACGAGCATTCCTTCTGACCTCCTTCCACCGCCAAGTTGCATCCAAGCTTCAGCCCGTGTGAATGGCTCGGCAAAACAAAGATGATGCTCTGCTCAGAGTCGTGGTCGAGTCAAACACGTTAGTTTAATTCATAATCAGGATTGGGGTCCAGCGGGCAGGATTAATGAGGACTTGGCACAAACTGATGCATTTGTCCTCAAGGCCATTCAGTACGTCTTCTTTCGCAGCGCCTTCATTACTCCAGTGTCAGGGGGGTGGGGTGAGAATTCGGGACTGTCTCGGCCACCTGCTGTGGCCTCGCCGCCGGATCTCACAGCTCAGAACGGAACCATCAGTCACTGTGCAGTGTGCACGTCACCCACTAATAAACAGCCCGAGCTCGAAGGTCAGGGGCATCTTCTCTCGGACAAGCCGTCCACAGATCTGATGCCGTAAGGCATGACAAAGACTCGACGAGCCAGTCTTTTCACCGCCATCTTGGAGACGCCCAAAGCACTTGGAGCGCTTCCTGAGTTGTTCAAACTAAGTTTCTCACCAGACTGTAACAAGTCCGAGTCGTCACTGTGCCCTGCGCAAGTCATCATTTCAAACGGCCCGACATGAATCTTTTGACAAGGTACCTGTTTGGGATGGGTCTAAGAAGCCACAAGTGACGACTGGAGCTTTTCCACACATCCACCCCGTCTCGGGACGAGCATCATGTTGTGTTGCGAGATACAGGAGCAACGAGAGGAAAGTGGTGATGCGAAAGCTGATGAATACGAAGATGATCAAGAAAGAGAGGAAGCTACCAACTGCAGTGGCCTGGGCAACCAAGTGGTTGTGCATCCCTGCCAAGGGCGGTCTGGCCTACATGTGGAGCCTCCACAACATGTTGACATGATGTGCAACCCGGGGCGCCATGTCCTGATCTTCACAACGCTGATTTAGCACCTTTAAGCTGGGCTTCATCCCATGGGTTCCTCAGCTCTGTTTCAGGAAGTTTTGGCTTGGAAAGGCGATCCAGGACGTAGATCGGCAGATCTCGAGAGATCAGCAGCAGATGGCGCCTGACTGTAAACGCTGAGCTGAAAGAGACACTAGCAGCATCATGCCAGAATGGCCTGCCACGATCCAGGCCAGTCGGCTGTGCCCTAGGTACATTACCTAGTAACCGCCAGCAGTTCGGATTGTTGACTGTTTGATGTTGGGCGTTTTCCCGATGGCGTCCCGGCTTGGCTACTCGGGCAGCAGGGTTTTCGATGCTTTGTCCGTACTTGGCGCCACTTGATGGCGGCTGCGATCGCCCGAGCATACGTAGCTAATCACAGCCAAGCACGGCATCAAGGTGCCTACCTAATAATTATGTATTGAGATGCTGCATAGGTACCTACCTATTCTGTCCGAGTCCACGCTGGCCAATATAAGAGACAAGAAGCAGACTGGACTCGACCAGATGGACTTCAAGTTTTCTTTCGACATCAACATCCGGCACCGCATCGTCCACAGCAAGTTCCCAAGTACCTACACAGGACAAGATGCGCTTTGCAAGCTCCCTCATCCTCCTCGCCCTGGCAGGCCTCGGCCTCGCCAGGCCACTTCCAGGAACCTTCGAAGAACTTCTTAGTACTGTCGGTGGGTTGACGAACAGCTTAGGGCTGGGTAACCTGTTGAGGAGGTCCGCCCCCCGCAGCTTCGCGGACAGCCCCAGGGTCAACCCGGACGCAAAATTGCGCCGAAGCCATGCGAACCACTACCAGCACAAGTAGTAGGAGGTGGTAAGACCATGACGCCGTGAAAGCAGAGAAACGACGTATGAGTATAGATCGCTAACCATGCCGGCCCTCCCTAGATGCTGTTCCTTGGTACCTGTAATCACCGATGGCCAGGCCGCAACCATGGCCCGACCAGGTCCCGACCCAGTCACGACCTAGCTACCCCAGGATCCCATCGGAGCTTCCCGCCGTTTCCGCCGTTCCCGTGCTTGCCTCCGATGCTCGTCCTGGAAGGTCCGGAGGGCCTACCACGCCCTCGCCTGCGGTATCAAAAGCCCTTGGCTTAACTAAACCGCCCCGTTCTCGACCGAGGCGGGTCAGTCGGCGGAGACCAGGTAGTGTTTAGCTATGGGAGGCGGTGGGATTCGTCGAGAAGAAAGGGTGTGGATAGATAGATGAAAGTGCTTGGACTGAATGGTTTTTTGTTAACAGCACGGGGAATAATTACCGACTTCTTAATTCTGTCGAGGCTGCTGATCCAGATTGGGACCGATTCTGTTTCCGTGCTGACTCGCGCCTGCCCACTGTCAGGTTCACCAGCTTGCATTGCGCATATATGGCCCTTCCGTAGCCAGCTGTGCCTTCCTTCCGAAGTGGCTGTTAATCAAGTACCACATCCCCCATACAGCTCTCCTAAATAACTAGAGGTACGGTACCCGACAAGGTCAAGATTGTGTTACGGTCCCAGGTGTATATTGCAACTATCTGGTGACGACTCTACAAGTTCACTAAGCTTGGGGAAGAAAAGGAAAGACGAGACGTTCTGGCAGTTTGGAGGCTGCTTTATCGTTAAGTGAAGTGGCTCGAGCGCATTGCTAGAATGTTCGGTGTGCTATAGGGCGTCTAGGAATAGCTTCATCCAGGGGTCAGGGTTGGCTGAGGGTTGCCGAGGCCCACCTCGGGCACAGCCCGTTACAGATTGTTACTGAAGCCGGCCACGGTTGGGCCGCCAGTAGCTCTGGCTGCCCGGAGTCGTCCTGTGCTCCTCGCTTTTGTGACGCAGCGCTAGCGCTGGTCTTGCCTCGCAGATCTCACGATCTGCTGATTGTCTTAGGTGTTATAAGGTACCTTTACTTGCAACTCGGATCGGTTTCTGTTTTTGTTGAGATGGCGGTTTACTCTCGCGTGCGCCCCCCTTCCCCCAGTGCCAGTGCCCCTAACAAACATCATCCTGAAGGGCATCTCTCGGCCAAGCCGTCAACAATGTCACTGTGCACATCTGATGCCGTAGGCATGACAAAGACTCGCCGAGTCGATCTTGCCAGCTTGACTGAGAGCGTTCCACTTGTTGGTCTGACACTGTGACAAGCCATCGCTGTGCACTGCGCAAGTCATCATTTCAAACGGCCCGACATGAGTTTTCTGACTAAGGTAATCAAAACGGGCGGGCCCAGAAAGCCACGACTGACGAACTTTTCCAACACCTCCACGCGTCTCATGTTCCCCTGCAGGCACCGATTGTCCTGATCACCACGATGTCATTTAGCATTCAGCTGTGGTTTCATCCCACGATACTGTGGTATTTCCTCAGCTATTTTTCAGAGAGCTTTCAAGGTTGAAGGGCTAGCTAACAGGCCGATCAAATTGCCGATCCGTGGCCGCCAAGTCAAGACGAGCTCACCATCCAGGATTCCAGTCAACTGAAGTGAAGGGACAGCAGCATTCAATTGCCTGCGTCGAGTCAAGGTACTAGTGCAAATGTTGCCGTTCTCGACAAACAATCCGATGGTTTACACGATGCCCTGATATGATCGCGGCTTGCACCACTGGATTTCTTCTCGCTCGCGCTGTCTCACAGCTCAAGACCTTGGTGGGGGGCGATCTCAGGACCCCCAAGGATGGAAAGACCGGCGGCAAATCCCGGGCGATCGCAACCGCCAAGCAACGGCAGTCATCAGGAACCGTGCTGCCCGAGTGGCCAAGCCGGGACCCACTCAAAAAGAAACGCCGAGCATCAAACAACAACTGCTCACAACGGCCGGCGGTCAGGCACAGGCGACTGACCTGGCTTACTTGGCTGCCCCGGGCTCCCGGCTAGGCCGTGGTGCTACCTCTAGTGTCACTTTCAGCCCGCCATCAGCCTCCCGTAACCCGTAACGGCCAAGAGTGCCGACACAGCGACAGCCACCCTGACCCACCTCACCCTGGCCACCCTGGGCAGCCAGACACCAGCACGTTCAGGACAGGCACTGGGCCTGAAGATCTTGATCGCCGCCAAGCACGAGTTTATTGCGATGCTGCATTTTCAGACTCTCAGGCCGTCGCCAGGTGGAAACCGCATTGGGGACAGGCGTCAGTGGTCCCCAGGCAACCTCAAGAGGCTGCCGATCGATCCGAGTCTGAGTTCGAACTTCGCATACAAAGGACGAGAACCCGAGTCGACGACCAGATAGACTTCGCTCTCTCCCCACCTCCCTTACACAGCAGCGCAAAGCCAAACACCTTTTTCATTTCCAGAAAAAGAGAAAATGCGCTCCGCAACTTCCTTCGCCCTCCTCCACCTGGCAGGCCTCGGCCTCGCTATCCCAGTCCCCGCGCGAACCCTTAACGCTCGCGTGATCCAGGACCTCCCCGCCGTCCCTGTCCCCGACTTTTCCGAGTTGCCCGAGACTCCAGCAGTCCCGGGGATGCCCGAACTTCCCGGCGGGATGCCCACCATCCCCGAGCCCGACGTCCCCGTCTACTCGGTCCCCTTCCCCATCACGCCCAACTTTCCCGGAACGCCCGTTCTCCCTGGGCTCGACATCCCTGGGATTCCAGGACGCCTCCGCCGCGGTAAGCCACTACGCCCCTCACAACGGAGCTGACGTTGGGAAGTATGATTTCCTGACGACTCCGGCATAGGCATCTCACGCCGTGCTCCCCCGGCACTGGAGGACTTGCCCAACCTCCCGCGCCCTGAGCTGCCAGCCCCCGAGCTGCCCGCCCCCGAGCTGCCTGTCCCGGACTATCCGTCATTCCCCGGGACTCCCGAGGAGTTTCCCGAGCCCCCCACCCCGTCCCTCCCCGAGACTGCAGCGGTCCCGGGGATGCCCGAACTTCCCGGCGGGATTCCCACCATCCCCGAGCCCAAGCTCCCCGAGATTCCGGGCGTGCCCACACCTCGACGCGTCGCCCGCGGTAAGCCATCACGCCCCCATGACAACGGAGATGATGTCGGAAAATGAATCGCTGACGATGCTGGCCTAGACTTCCCCGAGCTCCCGCACTTTGAGGTGCCCGTCCCCAATACGCCGTCCTTCCCCGAGACTCCGGAAGTCGAGCTGCCGGGCCTCTCCGACCTCCCTAACCCTACCTTGCCCGACCCCGACATGCCGTCCTTCCGCGAGACTCCGGAGCTCTCCGAGCTGCCTGCCGCGCCCGTCTTGCCGCGGGACAAGAGGGGTAAGGTTGACACCAGCCCGTTCACCGCAGAGATTGGCTTCAGAATCGAGATTGCTGACGATGGGTTAACTAGCGTAAGCGGCCCCAGACAACTCGGCAGTCCGCGCGCGCCAGGACGCAGTCGTGGAGACAAGACATCCGATCATCGGAGACATAATAGACACGGCCGGAGGCGCTATAGGGGCGGCGTGGGGAGCCATCATGCCTGCGTCGGTCAATGATGCCCCGCTTGGACCAGCGGCTGATATTACAGCGAACTAAATTTTGAAGGATTATTCTGCGCAAGGAAATTACGGAAATACTTGGGGGGTTGTCGCAGCTGTTGTTTTACAGGAGCGGACAAAAACCCGGGTAATGTTTTAATATAAGGCGATCTCATCCAGCTGTATCATTCGTCTCCCCAAACTGTGACTCCATGCGGCCTACTGACCGTCATGATGCACCCAATCAAAGCCCCCCAAGAAGTTCTGACCTTGGGGAGGTGTACAAGTAGGTACGTTGTTTGCATTCGAAACAATGATCCATGAACCACTCATCCTTGCCTGTATTAGCTGTTGCCAATCCGACACCACCGCACTCGATAAACTGATTCTGAGTAACGTTATACCTTATTCATACACCACCCCAACATAATTGTGGGTTGACACCGCCGGATTTCTCCTCGCTCACAGCTGAGGACCCTGGTACCTAAAGGGGCGATCTCAGTACCTCAAAGAGAGATCGGCTGCAGATTCTGTCCTAAAGGGGTTGGGCACACCCCAGCCGGCAGATTCGCAGCAGACGGAGCTGATCCATCCAAGTCCAGGTTGGCATATAAAAGAGGCATCAAGCTGACTCGACCAGATCGCCCTTTTCTTTCAAGATTCAGTGCACCCATCGGCCACAGGAACTCGTAATCCAAGATGCGCGGCGCACGATCCCTCGCCCTCCTCTCCCTGGCAGGCCTCGGCCTTGCTAAACCAGTCCCTCAATCGATTCTTGACCCTTTGAGCAGACTACTGGTTGATGCCGACCCGGATGTAGACACCCCAATCGGCGATGGCCTCGTGCCCGTGGAGCGCGGGGTTCTCGATGGCGCAGCGGAGAATCACGCTGGCTTCGTGTCAGAAATGGTTGACGACATCCCCTATTTGAGTGAAAACGGCAAGGCATTCCGCAGCCCAATCCGCCACACAGAGCCCTCGGTACGGTATTACCTTGGAGTATCGACCGCCGACAATGGCGATTAGGCATCTCACTCGGCGCTCGCCAGTCTCTCCCCAACCTTCCGCCGCGAGGGAGTCCCCGACGTTCCCAAAGTGCCCAACCCCCGTAGCCTCCCTGCCAGTGCCGGCACCTGTAAGCTCGCTGTTAGGTCCGTTGCCGCCTGTTCCGGTGGCCGACGCTCCGGCAGTCCGCGCTCGCGATATGGAAGTGCCACAGATCCCGTCCCCCAACGGATTGATCAATGTTGGTCTCGAAGACGCCGCCGGAAAGGTGCCCGAGTTGCCCGCCGCACCCATCGTGCCGCGGGATAAGAGGGGTAAGACGTCAGGCCGTTCAGGGGCACCGTCGTACAGAGAAGCGCTTTGGAATCGAGATCGCTAACCATGTGCTAGCGGCCCCACACGCTTCGGCAGTACGCGCCCGCCAGGAAGGGGGCCAGGAAGGGGAAGCCGGGAATGCCCTTTTTAGAGACTTGGTCGGGAAGGTGTTGCCTGGGGTACCGCTGGTTGGCGGGCTGACCAATGGCCTACTCCGCGCCCGCCAGGACCCAGCCGCCCTGGCGGAGGTATAGAGTCATGTGGATGCGCTACCGGTTGCGGGCAATTTTGATGCGGGCCATCTAAATGGTGCGGAGGATGGGGCGCCGATACCAGTGGATGCACTCCGCCCGGACGGAGCCTCGGGGCCACCCCTTGCCCGTTCCAGACGTTCCCGTGGGCTTCGGACTCCCCCTGAGGTTTAGCGGGTCTGCGTGGTCTTCTGGCTGTCGACGCGGCCCGCCAGGACATGGAAGTGCCGGGTACATCGTCTCCTGGCGAGTTCATAGATGGGATTACTGCGGGGGGGGGGGTTCTAGGGCGCTTGAGATGCCTTGTTTGGTTTAACATTGCCTGCCTTTGGAGTTAAGATGTTTGAAGGGCTGAGAGATGATGGACGGGGTTATGTTAATGTGTAATGTGCCTAACCTAATGGACAAAGTGAGAGGTACCTCGTACTGTTTGGGGAGTCAATTCCTGAATATCGTTGTCTCTCGATGATGCCACTTCACATTTATGGTCGTGACTTGCAAAGACACATGCATGGACACAGCCTCTCCCATAGCAGATCGGCCGATCCAACTGCCGATCCACAGGCGCCAGTTCGTGACCGAGACGAGCATAGGATCACAGCGAGCGCGAGTGCTGCCGCCGTACTAGTACGGATAGACGAAGAAATTGAGCGATCATTGGGTGGTTTGGTACAGGTAGGTTCGTGGCGACCCCCAGTAAGTCCACTGAGGCACTTTTCATGTTCGTCGTATCCGTAGATCTACGAACTTTACACTACCTTATCTTAGGCTAGACCCTCCCAACAAGGGACTCATGGTCCAGGGCAGCCACCACCTAACCCATCGGCCTTTTCCAATCAGTCCTCGCAATGCATACCTCTTTCCGAGACTTAGTATATTGTCTCAATCTGCACGCAATCCCAGCTGAATCGATTATCGTTTTAGCGTACCTTAGGTACCTATTGGCCGCGCATTGCATGGTTCGAACTTCCCGTCGATGGAAAGGGTGATGTTGGTTTCGATCTTGGCGTGGTTGCTTGGTGGGCCGCCTGACCGAAGATGGTTTAACCCCGCAGATCTGCAGAAGCTTAGGGATTGTTGTTGGATTGGCAACAGCTGCAGGCGAGGATGACTGATTCATGCAGTTCACCAGTGAATGCATCAAACGATAGATAAAGTGGTCAAATCTGGTGTTGAGAGCGTTGCAGATAGATTGATTGATCGGTGCATGCCCCGGTGCATTTCCGTTCCCTGGGAACAGCCAGATGTGGGCGTTCGGCCCATACCCAGGAAGAATCTGGTGCGTGGAAGCCCCTGACCATGGCCCTACTTACCAATTTTGGAGGTCACAGGAGTGTTGTGGGTCCCTGCCCCACCATCTCTTGCACCCAGCTCCCACTGGCTTTTCCTCCACCACACCACATCGCACCTGCATCGCACACCATCACCACGAAACTACCTGCTCTCTGCGCGCCCGCATCCCAACACAGAAAGTGCCCTAGTGAATCTACTGGACCGGGATCGTGGCTTGACACCGCTGGACCTCCCCCCAGAACTTGGGCTTGGGGACGATCTCAGATCCGCAGGAGAGAGCAGCAGTCAGTCCGCCAGCAAATCCTGCACGCGTCGGTTCCTGATTGGTGGTGAGTGTCAACCCTCTTCGGGGCCGGCCGAGCTGAAAAAGACACTAATTAATGTGCAGTTAGCAGCAGCACCATCTCCCCAGGGTCCAGGTCACCCGCCTGTTCCTGACCGCCAGCTGTTGCTGTTTCATCACGTCAAGTTTCGGCCCTTCTCCGAGATGCCCTGGGCGTGCGTTCCAGGCCGGCCACTCAGGAGCACCGTGTGCTGATGCTTGCCGGCCGCGGATCGTAGATCGCCCAGATCGATCGCCCGCCAAGGACGAGTTTATTAAGATGCTGCATGCCGCCTGCTGCATGCGCTTGCAAGACACCACAGTCAGGCTCTCACGCCAGCTGGGAACCGCACTTTGGGATAGTCAGTCAGTGTCAACCCCCAGGCAACCGGCCGCTGATCCATCTGAGGCCAGGTTGGCATATAAAAGGTAGGAACCAGACTCGACCAGATGGACCTTTCTTTCGAGATCCAGCTCCCCATCGTGCCGCCCAACACTGCACACCTGCTTCATTCCCCGAAACAGGACAAAGATGCACTTCGCAAGCTCCATCGGCCTCCTCTCTCTGGCAGGCCTTGGCCTTGCTAGGCCGGTCCCTCAGGGGCCGACACTACCTGGCAGTGCCGACGATCTGTTCGATGGTACGCCACTACCTGACACTATCGACGATCTCAGCGACCTGTTGGATGGTGTCACTGGTTTCGTCCCCTTGCGCGACGGAGACGTGGGAGAAATTGGTAAGACAAGAACTGTTTGACCGCAGAGATGATGTTCGAGTATACATGGAGATCGCTAACCATGCCGGCACAGACACCGCAGTCGCCGCTCGCCAGCCACAGCCCCAACCGCTTGGAGTGAACTTCGGGGCCAGCCACGATGGAGATTTGCCGGGGCCCATTGATGGGGTTATCCCCGACCACGTGGCCGACGCCTTGGAGGATGGGGTTTCTGGCAGTGCTTCCCTGGGGTCTGACCCGGGGGAGTCTGACCCCCACGTGTCTGCAGTGCTCGACGACCTCGCCCTGGGGCTCACGATACCCGGTCGGGTGACATATCCCAGAAAGAGATGTAAGACGTCCCGCCACATCATTGACCGTGGTTCATGGAGATTTTTATTGGAATGTAGATCGCTAATGATTACCCGCCTTCGAGCCCCCAGCGCCCGCAGTCCGTGCTCGCCACCCGTTCATCGGCGGCATCCTGGATAAGTTCTTTGGCCGCAACGGTGACCAATCCAACTTCCCCGAGGTACCACCACACGTCGTGCGGCCTGGATACGCGGTAATCGCCCGTCAGCTGCCAGTCGCCCAGCCGGGAGATCAGCCTGCCCAAGGCGGGTTGAGTGGCTTGTTAGCACCGGTTTTTGGCCTAGTGGACGGTGTTGTTCGCGAACTCGGTTTCGTGGCCGACGACCGCCAGGACCCAGGCGAAGTGGAGGCGAGACATCCGGTCGTCAACGCCCGCCAGGACCCAGCCGCCCCAGCGGGACCTCGGTTTCCCCGCCGCGGTTTGCTGGATGGGGTGCCGCAGGACTTGAACGGCGGCAGCGACCTGCTCGAATTGGCACGGCTACCAGGTCTGAGTGTTCCGGTGGCCGACGCCCCAACAGTCGACGCCCGCCAGGAAGCAGTCGCACCGGAGGCTCCGAGTCGGCAACCGCTCTTTGGCGGGATACTGGATTCTTTCTTCGGCCGCGACGACCCTCCCCCCGCACCCGATCCCATAATTGTTCAGAGCCCTCCCTGTGTTAACTTGAAAGTTGCTCAGGTTGGGTGTCCCCCTCCATGAAAAACCTGTGCAACGCTCTTCCGAAAAGGCAAAACTAGGAGAAGCAAAACATCAGACCACAGCATGTAGTCAGTACAGTTCTAGGAGTAGTTATATCGCCTGAATTCAGATTCGCTGCCAGATTGAAGATGCAGGCAATGACTATTGAGATGTCAATGAAAATACGATTTCGATGCGTAGCGCATCTTCATGCAGGCCGGGCACCTTGACAATCATCACTCAATGGATTTGCTTTCTTCCTCCATTTAAAGTACATGTAGCAGATGGGCTGACATTCTTCCAGGTTGGTTTCCGTCCCTCAAATATCTCCCGAGCATCTTTGAGGCAATTTTACTGACTTGACCTCGATGTCACAGCACCTCGTCAACAACTAGAAGCCACCGCGGCCACTCGCGCGAAAATCCTCGCAAGGCCGACTGCGGTTCTAGACTCTTAGAGCCGAGAAAGATGCGACCACACAAGCACGAACCGTTGCACGACACATCTCATGATTTAGAAACGCCTAACTATAATTAGGCGTGAACTTATTTATATCAAAGGTACCAGCCTGGTTGGATAAACTCCCAATACCCCCAACCTCGACCCTTCCGAACGCCACGACGTTGAGAATAATTACCTGGTTTGACATACCACATGCAGTCTGCAGCACATCTCGGGACCGGGCCCTGCTGTCCCAGGCATGTGCAGTTATCCCCAAAATAATCTCTTCATATGCAGGGTTCGAGGGGCGACGCTGGGGCGATCCGTCGCATCATGTCTCGGGCAGGCGCTTGCTTACGATTGCCGACAGTCGGGATACTCCCCTCCACCTTTCTCGTGTCGATGCAGCTTGCCGTGGGACGGCCACAGGCTGGCCGCCCATTCCCGGCGCTCCGAGAGCCCGGTCGATCGTGTTCCCATTTTTGTCAGGCGCATCGGAAGCTGAGTCCGCAATATGACATTACAGCCAAGCTCATGCCAGCCGTGTGTCACCCAGGGACCGCAGTTGGGCACGTCGCGGCGCTCAGGCACCTGTCTTTTACCCGACTCGTGGATGGGAATGACCAGCGGTGCCCGGCTTGACATAAAAGGACAGCGGAAGCTCCATAACTAGGTACCGTTCGAAGCACAGCACCTCTCGCCAACTACTGCCCTTGAAACAAGTCCAGCTCGCTGTCGTCAAGACATAAGATGCGCCTCGCCAGCTCCCTCGCCCTATTTTCCCTGGCTAGCCTCAGCCACGGGATGCCAGCTGCCTCCCCGCAGATTCCTCCTGGCACCAGAAATCTCCTCCCGATCACCGACCTCGTCCCACGTGCACCCCACGACGGCTCAGCCATCCGCCCTCGCGGCTACGATGGCGGACGTGGTAAACACAAGGACGGCAGGGGTGGCAGGGACGACTCGGACTCGGACTCAGACTCGGGCTCGGGCTCGGACACGGGCTCGGACACGGGCTCGGACACAGGCTCAGACTCGGACTCGGACGACGAGCATAAAGGCCACGGCAAGGGCAAGGGCAAGGGCAAGAAATACAAAGGCAAAGGCGGCAAGTATTATTACAAGCGCAAGCGCAGCTTCGTTCTCGTCCCACGTGCACCCCTCGACGCCTCAGCCATCCGCGCTCGCGGCTATGACGACGGATATGGTAAGCACAGGGGTGGCAGCCACGGCAAGGGCGACAAGAACGCCTCGGACTCGGACTCCGGCTCGGGCTCAGACTCGGGCTCGGACACGGGCTCGGACTCGGACTCGGACGACGAGAATAAGGGCTACGGTAAGGGCAAGGGCAAGGGAAAGGGCGGCAAGTATTACAGGCGCAAGCGCAGCTTCGCCCGCCACGGCTCCTGCCTGCACCCCAGCGCCGTCGACAAACTTGTGGCCGCCTACGTGCGCATCATCTCGGGCTGGAACGACACCGACGCCAAGTACCTGGCCGACAGCTTCCGCGACACGTCGGACAGCATCAACATTCTGGCCGGCTACCCGCTCGGCAAGCCGACCTTCCCCACCAAGAAGGCCTTTATCGACCACCAGCACGATCAGGTACCCTCTCTACGTCCACTCCCTCTTTCCCTCCTTCCTTTGTCCCCTTCAACCGTACACGGAACCAGACCTTGAATCTCTCGCGCGACCAGACCAGACCAGAAAGCTAACAAGAACCCTGGCAAAATGCACACAGCCCGACAACCTCCCGCTGGTGGTGACGCACAAGTCGCCCTATGACTGCGACGAGATTACCCTCGTCTGGACGGCCACCTTTGGCGCCGCGCCGCAGAAGCCCGTCCGCGGCATCACCGTTCTCGGCGCCGCCAAGGCCAGGGGCCACTGGCAGATCAAAAGCGTCGACGTCGAGTTCAACAACCTTGCCTACCTCGAGAACGTGGGCGGCTCGTGGGCCCTGCCCAAGCCGGACCACTAGGGTGGTACTTTGGTTTGGTTTGGTTTGGTTTCTCACGTCAGTCTCATTCCATTCCATTCCTCTGGATCCAGGGTTATGAATCTGTTTCACTTCTCTCGCTAGTGCAACAATAAGATACCGGGGGGGGGGGTAGCTTGGGATTCTCTTGAGAGGGTTACGTGGGGGTGATCGTCAGGGTCGAGCGCTGAGTACCTACCTATTGGACGGCGTCGGCACGTTTTTAAAATGTGGTGGGATGAGGGATGGTGGACGAGTAAGTACGAGGAGAACTTGCGAAGTGACACGGGGATGTGAGGGGGTGCACACAACATGCTGGAGATTATATGTTTCAGGACTTTCGCTTGACCTTCGATTCGTATAGCTTCTTGAAACCACCTTCAGAAATCAAGACTTGACGCTAGATCAGCCTTGATAAAATCCACGCAGTCCACCGACCCTACCTGCCTGTGCCATAACAGTTTGGATATAAGCATGGATAAGGTACTTACTAAGGTGCTAGTGATGCATGAGGGATCCGGTGCGCGAAGCCCTGTGCAATCTGCCCTGGTCTCAAGAACTCAAACAAGTCAGAACGCAGAAGTTGGACCTTGGTCCCCGTCGTCCATTCTCATAGCACATGTGCATACTCATCTTGTCCTCCTGAATTCGTTTTATAAACCGCACAAGGACCCCTCGGATACATCACGCAACGCCTCTGCCGCCCGGCGACCCGGGAAGGAATCCCTGAGTCGCCGCGGAAAGACAACCCCCTAGCAGATCTACACAGCTTATCAGCAACGCATTTTCCCAAACAGCGACTCCCTGCAGGGGTGCCATACTCGCAGCGCAGTCGGTACGGAGTCGGGCCACGTAGCAGTTGCTATCAGGAAGGTAGACCCAGGTGCTTGTATAAGGCACAGACGAATTAGTCGCGAACAAGTCGACAGAGCATTCCCTTTGTCGACAAGCAAGACAGCATATGGGCGAAGGGAAGGTAGAGGGTCCAACTCACTTGTCGCCGTCCACGCTCTGGCCCAACCGCCAGACGCATGCAAACTCGCGCGTGGCGCCGTTGGGGACCTCGGCGAGGATCTCGCAGCCCGTGCAGGGACACGAGCGGCAGAGGCCGTTTCCTGCGCCGACGATTTTGCAGGGGATGGCGGTGGCGGTGGTTACGAGACTGGCGAGGACGAAGAAACGCATCCTGGAAATCTGTGCGATAATGCGTGAACACGAATGTGAAGGACTATGGGCACAGTGTAATGGCGAACCTTGATGCGATGTAGGTGTTGTGCAAATATGTGTGTACTCTACATCGGGTGTCTAGGGAATCAATCATCCATGCCCCTTTGTGTTTGATATCTCGTCGTCGACCGGGAGGCTACCAGTGGTCATGAGGGCATCCTCTTGTGCAATCACGAGATCATGATCTAATTATGTCCCCACAAGTGAGTGAGATGGTGATCTGGCCCGTCTATCTCATCCCATGTGCCGTCTTTTTCATCATGACGCGAGTCACAATCTCAAGTTTGGACGGCATCGAGAAGAGGCTGTGGGACTGCTGTGGGGGCCTGGGGTTGGTCATGGTGAAGAAAGAGGAAGACCAACAAGAAGGGAAAAATGAAGGATGCGATTCAGGAGCAGTTTGATACCGCGAAGTACGGCACTTTATAGTCTTTTGTACTTTGAGACAGCGCCATGGTGGATTCTTCGTCGCTCACATACATGTACCTACCTTACCTTACCTCCACTCATACCTATCAGGATCCAGGGCAATGTACCCCCCACGCTGTGCACCGTCAGGTACTTGAAGTACCGGCACCTCCTTCACATCACCAACCTCACCTTTACCTTCACTCCCGCCCCCGTCCGCAAAACCTGTCCCGGACGTGTGTATCATATCCTGCCCTTCCTCCTCCTCCCCCGCCACCCCTGCCCCTCCCCCTCCCACCCCATGCTCCTCCCCATCCGCAAACCTGACCGTCTTCCCCGCGCTCAGCAAACTCCACTGCTTGGGCGACATGCCAAAGTCACTCTCGCCCGGGTACAGCACGATAGTAAAGATACGCCCGACCGACAGCTGATGGATCCGCCGCCGGACCCTGTCCAGGCTCGACACCCTCGCCAGCCATGCACAAACCGAGCCTGCCGTCAGCGCCAGCAGCACGGCCAGCAGCACAAACGCGGGTATGCCATAGGCAAAGTGGTAGCGCGTCCTGCGCACGGCCGGGCGGATGTGGATGGTGATGATGTTGGGGGGCGTATCCCCTCCTCTTTCTTCTCTTCCTCCTCCTTCCCCCTGTGCAGTACCAGTCGAAATCCCCTTCGTCCCCACCACCGCCGACGCAGCCAGGTCCGTCCACAACAAGTTGATCATCCTCGCGGCGCCCTCGCCCCCGCTCTCACACAACCGCTGCCAGCGCGTAAACACGGCCATGTCGGAGCGGCCGGCGAGGTCAAACGGCCAGGCCTCGTCCGAGATGCCCCGCCCGACGCCGCCGCTCTGGAAGATGGTGTTGGCGGCCGCAAACGGGAAGTCGGCCCCGGGGAGGTTGTCGCGACCCGCCGCATACTCGGCCGAGGGGTAGAAAGACGGGGCGTCACCCCGGAGGTGGTCGTTGGCCAGGCCTGGGAGGTACAGCCAAGGCTGGCGGACGACCGAGATCAGGTTGGGGTAGTTGGAGTTGTTGCCGTCCGGAGACAGGTACGCGGGCGAGACCAGGCCCCAGACGGGGCGGATGTCGCTGAGGTTGCGGCCTGTCTTTTCGACGCCCCAGATGGGGTGGGCGGAGGGGGAGGCGTAGGATTTGTCTGAGATGTTGGTGACTTGTAACAGGGCGGCGAGGCCGCGGCTGGGGTCGGAGGAGGGAGGAGGAAATTGGGCGCTGGGGTTGGTGGAGAAGTCGACCGTCTTGATGGTGGCGCGGACGGCGGTGGCGCACGAGTAGAGTGGCGTGGTCCACTGGCTGCCGTGCTCAAAGATGCTTTGGGGCCCGGGGTCGACGCGCCGGGGCGGGCCGTTGACGAGACCGCAGGCGACGAAGATGTTGGTTATGTTTGCCGTGTCCCCCGAGCCGGCGCCGGAGCAGATGATGGCTGGGTGGGAGTAAGTATTCGCCTGAAGTGAGGTGCTACTGGAGATGGGGAAGGAGACGTACGTATAGAGCTAAACCACTCGCTCATAGTGACATTGTATGGGTTTGGATACTTGGGCTTGTCGTTGGAGTACCTGTTCGGAAAGAAATGAGTCCCGTACTCCGATGTGAACCTGGCGGCCCGGTAGTCGACGCCGGACCCGACGTCGAGCGGAAACGTCTTGCCCATGGTCGAGTTCAGGTACTGGAACGCCTTGACGCCGGCACTCGCATCTCCCGGGTTCGTCACGTTGAGATACATCATGGCGTAGGCGTTGTGCATCATGGCCGCCTTGTACGCCCGGCCCCAGAGGTCCGGGTTGGCCTGCGGATCGTCGCGGTCGTAGTAGGGGTACGTTAAGTTGAGGTTGACGAATCCGCCCCGGTCCGTCACCCGGTAGTCGGGGGGGCCGTTGGAAGTCGAAGAGAAGTTCCTCCCGCTAGCCGTAAAGTCAAACGTCAGGTTGGTGTCGACGCAGACTGTGACGGGCTCCACAAACAAGATGTCCTCCTGCCAAGTGACGTTGCGGTCTGGGGGCTGAGGCACCGTGTGGTTCCGGAAGCCGACGCCGCCCGTCCTAGTGTCGACGACGAGGCCCTCGACCAGCATGATGGAGTCATCTAGGGCGACGCTGTCGAGGTGGCGGAACATACTGACCGAGTACTCGCTGGATCCGTTGTTCAGCACGCCGAAGCTGTCTATCTTGATGGTCAGCTGCCGCCACCCGATGTCGAAGAAGTTGGATACAGTCGTGCCAATGCCGTGGGTGCCGCTCGAGTACATGTCGCGCAGGGCTGGCGGGATGTCGGTGGTCAGCCCTTGGGGGTAGTTCCAGTTCGCCGTGGTGCTGTTCCGGCTGAAGACGAGGGTGTCGTTGGTGAGGGGGCACGGCGCATACTCGCGGCGGTAGGTGCACACCCTCGAGAAGTTGTAGCCGTCCCGTGGGCTCGTGCCATAGAAGAAGGCGCTGGTGTCGCCGACATACGAGAAGTTACCGACTTCGCGTCCTCCAAGCACCGTCTCTTCGTACAAGCCGAGGGGCGTCACTACACCGGCGACTGCCGTAAGAACTGTGGCAAAAGGGATGGCCAGAGAAGCGAGATAGATGGGTGTCCGGACGGCGTGGCCGCGGGCAGCATCGGTCCGGAGAAGCGTCGTCCAGTGCGACGACTGGAGGATCTTGGACGCGACAGTCCTAGCCGAAGCCCGTTAGTACCGGGAAAAGTTTAGGAAAGAGAGGTTCCACGGCTGCTGACAATGATGCTGCCGTCTCCTCGTCGCGGAGGACTCCGGCAAGCAAGAAGGAGATGGTAGTTGGCAGCCAAAGTTGCGCTTTGTTGCCCGAATCAGCATTGATCCGACTGGAGCGCAAACATAAGGTAGTTAGGTAGGTAAGGTAAAGACACGTACCTATCACAATACCTGCTGCAATTAGACCAGCGGTATATCCAACCGAGAGCTCCGCCATTGTGCTGCTTTAATTACCCCAGCATGTCCGCGGTCTATGGGTTTCATAGACTCCACCTTGGCCTCAAATGGCTCGAGATTGAAAAACTCAGAGAGAGGCAGAGTGGCTACCTATCGAGTCAGGGTCAGCGCTTTCCTCGGCAGTAAGTCTCTTGCCAATCTGTGACCGAAGACCAAGGCAGGTACGGCTTGCATGCATGCGTCGAACCGAAAGCAAACGGCCAATAGGCAGGAGCGGATAAAGTGGCCCAGGCCTTGTCTCACCTCCTTCCTGCATTGTGATTTGCTGTGCTGTCAGTGTCGACTTCGGAGGCGGCTTGTTTTTGACCCGAGCTTATCTCCACGGTTTGGGGGAAATGAGGAATTGATTGTCATCGGGCAGATAAGTCTAAATTGATCCGGGTGCTGTCTCCCTTTACAAGTCTCTGATTAGCACCTTGCCTTAATTACCAATCGCAGGTATTCGAGTTGCCGGGCAGGAAAGTCACATACACTAGTTAACGTAAATGGCGCCACGCACTCATTTTACTTTCTCCACACTACTCCTGTGTCTGGGCGTGTTCGCCCCGTACATCGCCGGCCAGACAAGCACAATTATCACCACGAGTAGCAGCACCTCTTCTCTGGACTATCTCCGAGGAGTGCGAGCGTGCTTTGCCTCAGACGCCATCTGCGGAGTGGAGAACGATCTGAACGATCAATGCGAACAGCAAAGGGAAGCCCGGGGGGGGGAGGGATACTATGAGTGTGTCTGTGCTTCGGGCATTGCTGCTGTCGACGAGGCGTAAGTGAAGGACGCCCACGATACACCGTCCTACCGTATCTTGCACTTGAAAACGAACTGGAGTCTAATTGTCGTTACCTTGTGTCGGAATCGTCCCAATAGCTGCGATAACTGCCAATTAGTCTACGGCATGATCAGCACGAGGGCCTTCAACTACACGGCCACGTGCTCAAGCAAGGGCTACACCCTCGCGCCCATCCCGAGCAGTGTACTTGACCAACAGTCCTCTCGCAACGCCACGCAATATTCCGGCACCGGAATGGCCCCCGTCGAGCCGCTCACAGACGCCGTGACCATCCAGGGATCGCCCACCGATCTGCCAACCGTCGCGACCACCTTCAGCCTGCCCCTGCAGACCGGGGCAGCAGCATGCCGGCTGCCCGACTTTTGGCTTGTTGCGGGATTTGCAATGGCGCATGGGCTGCTGGGCACACAACGATAGGCAAGATGAACTCAGAATATGATATGATGGCTGAAGTTGCCTTGCGCACCATGTTTTGGATATGGTGAACCACTAACTAATCAGAGACCGTCAGTCTGCCGAGGCCTATACATGCATATCAGCCAGCGTTGTGAACTTCAATGTCTTTCTGCCCTATGTACACGTATTCATCTGAACAACTGCTTTGGGCAAGCTGTGATGTCAAAAAGATTTTGTCTTCAATTCTCAGCGATAATAAAGGTACCTATCAATCTGGCAGCACAAGCCCCTGAGAATAAGAGGCAAGTGGAAACAGACACTCCCGCCAAAACTTCAGACAGCAGAGGGTTCGTCAGTTGGTGTTGCGAGATACAGGAGCAACGTGAGGAAAGTGGTGATGCGAAAGCTGATGAATACGAAGATGGTCAAGAAAGAGAGCAAGCTACGAACTGCAGTGGCCTGGGCAACCAAGTGGTTGTGCATCCCTGCCAAGGGCGGTCTGGCCTACATGTGGAGCCTCCACAACAGTTGGAGATCACGACGAGGAGAATCAGGACCTTCTAGCGCAAACGAAAACGACTGTTGATTTGCTGTCCCAACACCGCACCCCAGAGAGTCAGCTACCCAGCTTCCCCAAGCTGCAATGTGCCAAAACAACGAAGCTCTAACTAGTGCAAATTCACAGACTAATATAAAAATGATAAGAGATCCCGAATATTCTCCAACCTTGCTGTTATCAGTGTCTGACTTTTTTCCAGCTAAACAACAAAATCCTCAGGCCGCCTGCCTATATCAAGTGAGGGGTTTCCCGGTACCGCTAAGGTAAGTTACAATATCTAGGTACCTATCTAAAAAGAGCACCTGCGCGCCGCCTTGCCGATGCAGTTGATTCCCGAGATGCAATCCCACGGAGCGTCGCCACGACCAGAGCAGTTGATGAGCTTTGGAGGAGGGAGAAACCAAAAGTCAGCACCGTTACCTTCTAAATGAGACTACTACAAAAAAGGGGACACGGGGCATACCTTGGAGGAGCAGTCGAAGATCAAGCTCCAGGCGCCCACACACCTGACCCAGCTGACGACGCGGGAGCCGAACCTCTTGATGATGGGAGCAAGCCGGCGGAGGAGGCGGATCAGGCCGATGGCGCGCTTCTCGATTCCGGCATCGCCGCTGTCGCGAGCCGCCAGGACGGCGCCGTCGAGTTCGTCGAGGCTGACTTCGGTGCCGTTGCTGTGGAAGCCGTGGACTGAAGGGGACAAACGGGGGTCAGTGGCTGGGCTGGCTCGGAGACTGGAGGCCGAGGGGGGGACTTACTTTCGCCGTCGGCGTCGATGATCACATAGCCGTTGGAGACGCCGTCGACGACGATCTCAACCTTGCTGCTGCCATCCTCGAGGTCCTGGGCGACAATGTCGACGTTCTCGTCGTCGCGGACAAACAGGGGCTCCGAGTTAAACGCGGCAGCGACCTCGCGCTTGGCGACGGCGTCGTCGTACGAGTCGAAGGGGACGGCGGTGGCCGAGGCGAGAGCCACCATGGTGCAGAGGAGAGCGGTGAAGATCTTCATTTTGGCGAGGAGTGGCTGAGAAAGCTGGCTGACTGGATTTGGTCGGGGATGCTTGGAGGACTGGAGGTGGCTTGGAAAAAGCAGAAATCTGGGGTTGAGTGAGGCTGTTGATGATGGTGATGGTGATGGTAATGGTGATGGTGATGGTGAGAGAAAGATTGAGGGTCGATAGTCGGGAGAATATGGCTTCTTTTATACATTTCCTCGACACCATCTAGGCGTGTTCAATTGTCTCCCCTTCTCACATTCCTGACATGGAAACATTAATGGCCGCAAGTCTAGGCGCTCTCTCCCACCGTCGATCCTCAATTGGCCACAGCTGTTGTTCAGCTGTTGCTATCCGAGTCATGGTCACATTGAAGCTGGAGAGCTCGGACAAACAGGTTATTTCTCCGTTCATAAGAAAATGGCCAAGAAAATAACCAAATATAGGTACCAGAAGTACTGTTGTCTCGTTCGCTATGAAGAACATGATCTTGTAAGAGCTATAACTTGCATCGATGTGACAATATCGGAGCAACAGTTGCACAACATCTTCATAAGCAGCCTTGCCACTGCACATGCAGCATGCCAATCACTGAGCTCTCTCATACTTGGAGGCTTCAGCGCGCTCTTGCGGCTATCTTAGGACGTTGAACTCGACTGTCGGACGAACATGTACCCGCTGACCCCCCATTGTGCTTTCTTTTCGGTGAGGCAGATCGCCAAGCTTACCGCGCCGCATAAGCTCTTGATTACAAATCGTGAGTGCTATTTAGGGTAGCATTTCAGCTCTCAGCCCAGCCCCACGGGTCCCAGCATGGAAGCCCTATGCAAGATGGTTCATAGGGCACCTAAATATAGACGTCCTCCCCTGAACTTGAAGGTACCGTACCTGAGCAAACGCTGCAGTCTAAGGTAGGTATGTCGATTCCCGACGGGAGAGGGGGGGTAGAGCCTCTGCGCGAGGAAGGACAGACGCTACTCCGCATCCCCGGCCTATCTTGACTTCACCTTTGTAGGTATCATGCAAAATATCCTGGCTGCGGTGTTCACCCCATCAAATGTACATCGAACCTTCCCAGCGGGTGTGTGTAACGCGCCGCGCTCCCATCAGCCAATCGCTCCTCTGAGAATCCATCTGCCGAAGCTTTGTGAATGAAGCTCTCGCTCTTTTCTCACTCTTCCATCCATGTGTAAACACAATGTTCGAGTTGCGTCATTGAATCTTCGCTTCAATAGGTACCTTAATGGGCAAGTTGTAAATGGATACCTGTACTCAGAGGTATGACGGATATCGCTTGAATTATTGAGGTGGTTTTGGTTCACATGCGGGTAGAAGTCAAAGAGAAAGCCTGAGAAAGAAAAAGGAATAAAATGAAAAGGCAAAAGCATAGTTAACTATTATTATTATTCCTACACCGTTACGCCCTGGGGCGTGCCGGACCTTCAACTATTTACTATACAGGAAAACAGCACCCTTGCAGGCCGGGTGAAAAACCCATATCGAAAATCAAGGAAACGATCAGTGACTGAGCCTGCAAATACAAAAAAGAGAAGGCCTCTTGGCCTTCGAAGGAGGGGGCATCAGACCGCAAGCTCCAGCTCCAGCTCCAGCCTCCTGGCCAGATTGTACATCTGCAGCCTCCCTGAGTTCATCAGCCAGCCTAGGATCCTCCGTGTTAGCCGTGCAGCTGTGGGACTGATTCCCTGTAAAACAGAGTAAAAGTCCCTTCGCGTTCGAACATCAGCTCTCTCCCAACTTCGAGCCAACGGTGGCGCCAGACACCACATCACCAGGTGTTCGACAGTCTCTCGCCCTTCCCCACACTCGCAGCTGGGCGTCAAGACCTCTGGAACGCCCCGTTTGCAGAGGAAGTCCCGAAGGCCTATCGCCCCAGTTCGGATCTGGACCAGCAGCGAGCTTTTCGCCTTGCTTAAGCCCTCGTGCCTCTTTAGAGTTTTGTCTTTGAACAGGGTCTCCTGCTGGTGATCGAAGTCATCGGCTGGCCTTGTGACTGCTCGGCCATCCCGTTCCTTTAGCCATCTCTCCTCCCAAGCCTCCTGCACTACCCTGTCTGTGTCGGCTGTTCCACCTGTCCAATCTGCGATTGTGATGGCGGCTGTTTCCACTGCTGTAGGCTTCTGCGGTCCGAAGGCTCGTGGTCGACCCCTGCCGTTCTTCCTCGAGTTGAGTCTCCGGTAGATATCGTTGCTGGCCCTGTGGATGATGCTCCCTGCAGTCTTGTTCGCGCCTTGGCCGTCAGCTAACGAGGGCATTCGCAGTCGGGCTTCAAAGTCAGCTAGTCGCTTGTTGAAGTACAGGTCCAGCGGTGACACCCATGTCTCTGTTTCAAGGTTTCGAATAGGAGTGGACTTGAAGGCCCCTGCTACTATCCGTAGGCTCTTGTTCTGGGCTTTGCTGAGGGCTTTGGTGATCCCTCTTGTTGCTGGTTTACCCCCTTTCTCGGTGGGGATGTGGAAGGATGATGCGCCATAAGCCAGTGCTGACCGAATGCACTTAGAGTACACCTCTCCTGCTTTAGTTAGCCCCAGACCCTATGTCATCGCCCCAATTCTCGTCA